>VMDO01008632.1:36118-82743 GCA_007922755.1 Pedetes capensis
TGCAATTTGATAAGCATTATTCATATAGGTTACCCCTTACCCTCCTCTATGTTTCCCCCCTCCCCCCTTCCTATCTAAGTTTCCCATCCAAGTCTTCTCTATCTTTTACTATATAGTATTTTTCTATATGTCCTTGGGTTCCATTTCTGTTTAAGATAGAAACTTTTCTTGTAGTGGTCTTTGTTTCTATCTTGTTAGAGCAGAATAGAAGACCCAGATATACCACAACGCCATTTTCTTTTGATGATGAGGTAGTGCATATAAAGATTTTAGCACACTTAATAATTACACAGCACTCATGACCTATTACCACCACCATCACCACCACTACTACTACTACAGTTATTCTTTTGAAAACCAATGTTTAGCTTCATAATAGGCTGATGGAAGTTAGTTAAAATAATGTTTGAATTATATAGTCATTGCAGCTTTGCTAGAGGACATAATAAGTCATTAACCTTTATAATGACTTATGAAGCAAGATTACCATTTTGTAAATGAGAAAGCTAAAGCTCTGGAAAGCTGAGATTGACTAAAGTCAGAGCATATGTCTACCATTTGGCTAAACAGCAAACATTCTGAAATCCAATTGTGCTCACGTGTAGGCCTCCTAGTTGCCCCCATCTCAATGACATTATGGTTCTAGATAAAGCCTAAATAGAAGGCAAAGCAGTTAGCACAGGAAAATAAATTGAAATTACCAACTAAGATTTTTGAAAGTCATTACAAACTTAAATTTTAATTTGAGTCTCTATAAGATTATTTTCGTAAGTTACAAAATAGATGACCTCTAGGATTTTATTATGTTTTAAAATCAGAGATTCTCTGATTTGGAAAGGAAAAAAGGATAGCCCATTGAGTTGATATATTAATAACCTATCAGGCCTTTTGTAAAGCATCTATATTTCTTCCTAAGAAATTACAATCCCCAAAGGAGATAGAAAGACTCATCCCTCCTTATTGGTAAGAATCACACTCTTATTAAGTATGTAGGAGTTGGTGGTACAAGTGAGAAAAAGGATCAGTAAGTTCTCTTGAACCAAAAAAACAGACCTTGACCTCTGATGATAACAGTAAAATCCTTCAGTGCTTCTATTTCCTCACATTATCTCACTGTAAATGAAATTAAATCAAGAATCAAAATAATGCTGGGATGGTGTTCACTGACTAAATAACAGGTTAATGTGTCTTTGAATGGATCAATAATCCTCATATTGGTATTTTGAGATTTTATTTATTTTATTTATTTTTCTAACTGAGCCAGTAGGAGACTATTCTTTATACTTGAGAAGACATTCTAAAACAATGAAGAAGCTTTCTGATATGTTCATGGGTTCAAAAGGTACGTCAAGCCTTTGCTGTGATACTTCCCCAGGCGAAAAGAACATACCTCTGCATGATACCACTACAGCTGCAGAATGAAATAAAGCTAATGCAGCCTCTTGCAAATGAGAAAAATCTTGTTGAGATCATTAATTTGGTATCCTATCTACAGAAACACCAAGCACTATTAAATGGATATGTTGTTGTTGTTAGTTAGGTCCCTTAAAGTCTGGTCCAACTCATAGCAACCCTATGTGCAACAGAACAAAATACTTCCCAACACTATGCCTGCCTCTCACAATATCAGTGCTTCTCTGTTATTTGTAGGGATTTTAATGGCTGATTGTTTCAGGAGTCCGCTTCCAAGTCTTTCTCCCAAGCCTACAGCACCCAGTATTCCCAGGAAGTCTCCCATCCAAGGAATAATCAGGCCCAAACCTGCTTAGCTTCTGAGGTCAGATGAGGTCGGATACCAGGGTGGTATCGCTGTAGACTAAATAGAAATACTACTCTTTAAATGTCTTTATGTATAAAGAATGCATTCCATTATTGTTTTTCTTCCTTAAGTAGTCAAGGAGCAGAACACAAACAGAACAAGAAATGGATATTGACTTGCTATCTTATTGTTGTTAGGTGCCGTCGAGTTGGTATCCGACTCATAGCGACCCTCTGTACAACAGGTGAAACACTATTGTCAGTGCTTCTCTGCTGTTCATAGGGTTTTCAATGGCAGATTGATTTTTGGGAGGGGGTTGCCGGGTCCTTCTCCCATGCTATCTTATATGACACTCAATTTTTCACAGATAACACTTCTGCTTTGGACACTTATCCTAGTGTTCTGGCATCATGACAAATAACCAGGGCTGCTTTGTGGAGTTCTCAGCTCTACACTGCTCAAATTAAGTTTTGTGCAAAGTCTAGTTAGCTGATCAGATATAGGTGGTTTTGTTGTCATTTATGGGGTTTTTTTTTTTTGTTTTTTTTTTGTTTTTTTGGTGCTTGGTGTTTCTGTAGATAGGATACCTAATTAATGATCTCAATGAGATTTTTCTCATTTGGAAGAGGCTACATTAGCTTTATTTCATTCTGCAGCTGCGGTGGTATCATGCAGAGGTATGTTGTTTACACCTGGGGGAAGTATCACAGCAAAGGCTTGATGTACTGGGGGTTGAACTCGGGGTCTCATGCATGTAGGCAAGGGCTCAACTACTGAGCCATATTCCCATCCCTCTTAACTTTTTATTTTTGAGACAGGATCTCACTAAATTGCAAAGGCTACCTCTGGGCTCAAACTCGCGATCCTCCTGCCTTAGCCTCACAAGTCACTGGGATTAAAGACATGCACCGTGGCACATAGTTTGATTTCTTATTATTAGTAGTAGTATTACCATCACCATTATTGCATTAAAAATCCTTGATTGAGTGTTAAGTTCACTTTGTTCACATGTCATTTCCTAATGATTTAGGAAAGTACATACAATGAACATTGTGCTTCAGGTATTTATTAAAATTATAGATTTTTTTTTGTGCCTCTTTCTGATTCCTTGTCCTGAAGTTATTACATAGCTTATTATTAATCACCACCAAGAATAGGACAGAGAAAGGATGTTCTATCAATTCTGCAAGTTGTTGGCATTTCTGTGTAAAAAGATTTTTCCTATAAGAAAAGATTTGGAATTATTTGTTGATTTCATTTACTTATATCCCAAGACCATTATTTTTGTGGAGAGCTGACTATATAACTGATTCAAATGTTCCAAATTTCCATAGTTGAGACCACAAAATTTTTTAGACAAATAAAATATCTTTGCATGATTTTTTTTTTTTGCGGTATTGGGGGTTGAACCCAGGGCCTCATGCTTGAATGCTTTGCAAGTGCTGTACCACTGAGCTGCACCCTCAGCCCACTTTTTTACATTTTGAGAAAGGGTCTCACTAAATTACGTAGACTGCCTCTGGTCTGGAACTTGCAATCCTCCTGCCTCCACCTCCCGCATCCCTAGATTATAGGTGTGCTCCACTGCGCCAGGCTCTGGATGGTAATTTTATTCCATTGCATAGCAAATGTTACCTTCATAACTAGGTTATAAGTAAAACAAAATTGACCCTTTAATTTTCTAAAAATCTTGAAGAGACATGAAAACAAATCAAAACAGTAATGAGTCAGTCTTTTTTTATTGGAAATTTTAATGTATAACTTAATGTGTTTCATTCTGACATGCATTTCATTGTGACATTTCCATATATACATTTCATTGTACAATGCATAGATAACTTCCCCCTTACACTCTTGTGCCCCTCCTCCCCCTCACCCCCCACCAGTGTCCTCTCTTCTACTTGCATATCTTTTTGTGGGAATATTTTTCTATATACCCTTGCATCAATATTATGATTTAAGTCCAAACTTTTTTTCTGTAGTGATCTATCTTTTTACATTGTCAGCAGTATTACATGATTAATCTAGCACATTTGCATTATTACCATCCTTTGGTATTGTTGGTATTATTATAATTACTTCCTGAACTATTAAAGTTGGGCTGTTTACTTTGAGGTCGACCTCTCTCTCATTCTTCACCCCTCCTTGTCCCTCTTCCCACTCCCGTCTTCTCCCATCACCATTTCCTTTTTCTAGATCCCTCCCTCCTTCTATGAGTTAGTCTTAACAGCTCAGTTCATGTAAGACATATACATTAACTTGGGAATGGAAGGGATATCATTTTATACAATTATTTTTGTCAATCGTGACTTGCAACCAAAAAATAATAGCAAGGTAAAATTTTCAAGTGTGTCTTCTGGGCTAACTTTTCAATGATGCTATCTTGGTTTTCCAATCTGGAAACAATTAGCCATTGAAAATGCTATGAGGGTTGCTATGAGTTGACCCAACTTGACAGCACCTAACAACAACAACAACAATCTTGGTTTTCACAAGCACCAAGTAGAGCCTTGACTTGAAATGCATCCCAAGAGAACAGCTGATAATGCTTTTTCACTTCTCTTTTCTTTCTTATTGAGTTTTAGTGCAGGACCACTTGTCTGACAGTCTCAGAAAAAGGAAATGTGAGCATAGAAATGCCATCATCAGACTATTTTCTACAGAATCAGCAAGGCTCTGTTATTCCTGGAGTGGGAACTAATAATTCTTGCAGCCATGACAAATAAATCAATGTTTATGTGTATAATTTTGGCACAACAAAATTTTCAGAAGGGAATATGGGAATTTTCAAAGAAAAAGCTCCTAATAATTATCCCTTTCCTAATCTTCATAAAACAACAACACAAAAATAATGTAAAGAAATATTTATCAAGTACCTTTTAACTACAGTGCACTTCACAAAATACAACTCTTCCCATGACTCAAAGTGTTTTAAATCTGTGTTGTTGTTTATGCTTATATACATTCATTTGCTTCAATTGCAAGTTTTTCTGGTATAAATGACACTGAAATTTTGGAGCTACCATAACACATGAAGTTTAGTACACTCCAAGGTTTATTCACTTGTTTACTCATTCAAGAAAACAGACTGTTTGCTATACTTCTGGCATTCTGTAAGTTCTGGACAAAGTGTGGTTAACAAGGCAAACTGTGCTGCTGCCATTATGAAATTTAAGTTTCATATCATTTCTTTACACATTAAGATTTCGGGCACGTAATGCAGGCCAAATATCAGATGGCAAAGACTTAGATGTCATGAAAGGTATTGAGAGAGTAAGCAAAGCCTCACTGAGGCACTAAAGATGAGAAGGAATCAACAACGAACATAAAAGTTTTCCAGGCAGAGGAAACAGCATGTATACTAAAGAGGGAAAATATGTTAAGTATAAAGATGGATACTTTTATGCACAAATGAAGATATGAATAGAAATATATAGGGTCTTTCCAGAGATAAAGATACATAAATTATATATCAACAATACGTAGGCTACGTTTCAGACATGCTAAAAATTGGGTTCATGTTGGGGTATCAAAATTTAGCGGATTTGAGTTCAGGTCTAAATCCTCTCTATGGACAGTAGGGCTTCAATCCAAACCCAAACCCGGATTCTGAACCTGTTCCAGTTCAAGCCCTTAAATTTTTTTTTCTGAACCTGAACCTCCATCTGAGCTTAAAACCAAGCCCACTGAAAAAAATGGGTTGGGGTTCCGCTTTTAACTTATTGTCTAATCATCAGCTATTTAAAATTTAAAAGAAAATTGAAAAAATATTATTCCTCTATCTACATATAGAAATCAAATTTTAAACATGACCTAGAACCAAACCAGAACACTAAATTTTAACCTACTGAAAGTGCACCCAGTTTTCACAGGTTTGAAGCCATGTATGGAGGTATTACCCAGAAAACTTGTCTGGGTGATAAAACCAGCTTATGGAATTAAGCATAAAAAAGTTAAAATATATCATTTACATAAATAAGGTAATTAGAAAACATTAGATGGCTATGCACATTTTTAAAATCTTTCAATCTAAGATTATTGATAGAAATGTAGAATTTACGAGCATGCATCCTAACAATCATCTGATTGCTCCTAAGTGTCACTCACAAATGTGTTTTATGAAGTGCAATATATAAAAGACTTTTTGACTCAACAGGGACTCAGCATATTTTCCAAAAGTCATTTACTTCTACAATGTCAAAAAGTGATTCATCATTCTATGTTTATAATTCAAAGCTAATGTAACATGTTTAGTTTCTTTGTGAGGTAAAATGTCTTGTTAACTTATTACTCCAGGGAGCTCTTTTATCTCAAGATGTAGCAAGAGTTCTTCAGACAATTTTCACCTTAAAAATACTGTTTGAAATCACTTGACTAGTTTTCAAGTACCTTCTACAAATTAGCTGGAGAAAGGTTTTCACCTTAACCCTTTAAATTCCCTATTCACTCAAAGGAACACCAACAGAGTTCTAAACCTGTGTCTCAAAAATGCAGTCTTAAGGGCAGTGAATAATAAGTCACTTCAAACAAGAAAAACATTATTTAATTCTGCTTCAAGAAAATTCTCAGGTCAGTGAAGTCAGACATGAATCAGCCCTCCAATATGTCCAAGAAGTTTGAAGCCAAAACCACATAAGTTGTTCAAATCTGAACAATTCTTGGATATGCTGAACTTTAGATAAATTTTCATTTCTAATGACTTCAGCACATTAACTACTGGAGGCTCCCTGAGGTCATTCTTTCTTACTGGTCACCTGGAACAGCCAGAGGATATTTGGAGGAGAATTGTGGATATTGATAATAAGGACAGCCTGAGGAATAACAGCATGGAACAAAGTTAAGTTAGCAGTCATCTACCAAACGAACAGATATTCTTTCTCTCTGTCTCACTTTCCCACTGCTCTACCACACCGCTCTTTCATTTCCATGAGTGTAGTAAGTTCTGTCCCATCTCAGTCATTTGCTATTCCTTATGCATGGTCAGCCTGCAGCTGTTCTACTGTGGTGTCTGATCCCATCAAATCTTGGAAGCTAAGCCTGGTTAGTATATAGATGGGAGACCATCTGGTAACACCAGGTGCTGTAGGCTTGGGAGAAGGACCAGGCAACCCACTCCCAAAAAACAACCAACCATTGAAAACCCTATGAATAGCAGAGAAGCACTAATAATACTGTTTGTCTGTAGCCATATCACTGTGGCATCCCATCCCATCAGATCTCAGAAGCTAAACTGGGTCAGGCTTGGTTAGTTCTTGGATGGGAGACTACCTGGGAACACCACGTGCTGTAGGCTTGGGAGAAGGACCTGGCAACCCACTCCCCCAAACAATCTTCTACTGAAAACTGTATGAATAGCTGAGAAGCAGTAACAATACTGCTTCACTTGTTGTACGTACAGTTGCTATGAGTCAGATACCGACTTGATGGCACCTAACAACTAACAACAACATGATTACCCCCACGTATCTGTCAGTTTGCCATACTCTGGGGGTTTGTGTGTTGCTGTGATGCTGAAAGCTATGCCACCGGTATTACAGATACCAGCAGGGTCACCCATCATGGACAGGTTTTAGGTGAGCTTCCAAACTAAGATAGACTAGGGAGAAGACATGGCTAAATTACTCCCTAAATAATTATCCCTTGAAAATCATATGAATAGTAGAGAAATACTGTCAAATATAGTGCTAGAAAATGAGTCCCTCAGGTTAGAAGGCCCTGAAAATATAACTGGGGAAGAGTTGTCTCCTCAGAGTATACCTTAAGAAAGGGAATGGAGTAAAGCTCCTGGGACTTCCATTTGCTGATGTGGCATGGCTCAAAATGAGAAGGAACAACTATAAATATCCATTAATAATTAGAATGTAGAATGTACACAGTATGAATCCATGAAAATTAGAAATTGTCAAAAGGGAAATGGGGCACATAAACATTGACATCCTAGCCATCAGTGAGCTAAAGTGGACTGGCTTGGGCCATTTTGAATCAGATGATCATATGGTCTACTATGTTGGGAATGGCAGATTAAAGAGAAATGGGGCTGTATTCATCATCAAAAAAGACATCTCAAGATCTGCCCAGGAGTGCAATGCTGTCAATGATAGAATAATATCTACAGACCTACAAGAAAGGCCACTTAATATGACTATTATCCAAACATACACACCCACAACTAAGGCTACAAATGAAGGTAGGGAAGATTTTTACTAGCTTCCGCAATCTGAAACAGATCAAACATGCAATCAGGATATACTGATAATTACTGGTGAATGGGAGGCAAAGTTGGAAAAATGAAGGCTCAAAAGTTGGAAAATATGGCCTTAGTGACAGAAACAATGCTGGAGATCACATGATAGAATTTTGTTAGACCAATGGGCTTTCATTACAAATACATTTTTTCACGAACATAAATTGCAACTACACACCAGATGGAACACACAGTAACCAAATTGAACACATTTGTGGAAAGAGACCATGGAAAAGCTCACTATTAAAAGTCAGAATCAGACCAAGTGCTGATTGTGGATCAGACCATCAACTACTCATAAGCAGGTACAAACTAAAACAAGAAAATTAGAACAAGTGTATAAGAGCCAAGGTATTCAAGACCTTGAGTACATCTCAAGTGAGTTCAGAGATCACCTCAAAAATGCATCTGATGCATTACACACTAATGATTGAAGACCAGATGAGTGGTGGTATGACATCAAAGATATCATTCATGAGGAAAGTGAAAGATTATTAAAATGACAGGAAAAAAAGACCAGATTACATGTCAAAAGAGACTCTGAAACTTGCCCTTGAACAGCCAGCAGCTAAAGCAAAAGAAAAACATGATGAAGTTAAAGAACTAAACAGAAGATTTCAAAGGGCAGCTTGAGAAGACAAAATCATATATTATAATGACACATGCAAAGAGCTGGAAATAGAAAACCAAAAGTGAAGAACATGTTCTGTTTTTCTCAAGCTTAAAGAATTGAAGGAAAAATTCAAGCCCTGAGTGGCAATAGTGAAGGATTTTATAGAGAAAATATTAAATGACATAGGAAACATCAAAAAAAGATGGAAGGAATACACAGTCATTATACCAAAAAGAATTGGTGGATGACCAACCATTTCAAGACATTGCATATGATCCAGAACCAATGGTACTGAAGGATGAAGTGGAAGCTGCCTTGAAGGAATTGGAAAGCACAAGGCTCCAGGAATTGATGGGATACCAACAGAGATATTTCAACAAACATGCAGCACTGTAGCTGCCAACTTGTTTATGCCAAGAGATTTAGAAAATAGCTACCTGGCCAACTGACTGGAAGAGATCCATATTTGTGCCTATTTCTAAGAAAGAGGATCCAATGGAATATGGAAATTATTGAATGATATCATTAATACCACACACAATTAAAACATTGCTAAAGATCATTCAAAAGTGACTGCAGCAGTATATAGACAGGGGACTGGTGGAAAATCAAGCAGGATTCAGAAGAGGGCATGGAAGCACAGATATCACTGCTGATGTCAGATGCATATTAGCCAAAGGCAGAGAAAACAACAAGGCGTCTATCAATGTGCTATTGACTACGCAAGGTCATTTGACTGTATTATCTACAATAAACTACGGATAACATTGGGAGAAATGGGAATACCAGAGCACTTAATTGTACTCATGAGGTATCTGTACATGGCCCAGGGGGCAGTTGTTCAAACAGAACAAGGAAATATTGCCTGGTTTAAAGTCAAGAAAGGTGTGTGTGAGGGCTGTATCCTTTCCCCATACTTTTTCGAAATCTATGCTGAGCAAATAATCCAAGAAGGTGGACTTTATGGACAAGAATGCAGTATCTTGGTTGTAGGAAGACTTATTAACAACCCGCATTATGCAGTTCACATAACTCTCCTTGCTGAAATTGAAGAGGACTTGAAATAGTCACTGAGGAAGATCAAGGAACACGACATTCACTATGGATTGTGCTTCAATATCATCAAAACAAAAATCTTTACAACTGGGTCGGTCACAGCTTCACGATAAATGGAGAAAAGATGGAGGCCATCCAAAAATTTTGCTTAACTTGGTTCTACAGTCAACACCCACAGAAGCAGCAGTCAAGGAATCAAAAGACACTTCGCATTGGGAAAACCTGTTCCAAAAGACCTCTTTAGAGTGCTGAAAAGTAAAGATGTCACATTGATGATGAAGGTGCGCCTGACTCATGTCATGGTATTTTTAGTCTCATCATATAGTTGTGAAAGGTAGACATTGAATAAGGGACACAGGAGAAGAATTGATGCTTTTGAAATATGGTGCTGGAGATGAATATTGAATTTACCATGGACTGCAAAAAAAAAAAAAAATTAAACGATCTATCCTAGAAGTGGCCTTCAGCCATACCACTGTGGTGTCAAATCTCAGAAGCTAAGCAGGGTTAGTTCTGGTTATTACTTGGATGGGAGGCCCCTGGGAACACTAGGTGTTGTATGCTTGGGAGAAGGACCTGACAACCCACTCCTAAAAAAAAATCTGCCATTGAAAACTCTTAAGAGTAGCAGAGAAGCAAAATAATAGTGTTTTATCTGTTGTACATAGGGTCGCTCACTATGAGTCAGACACCAACTGGATGGCACCTAACAACAACAATCCTACAGTAAGTACATCCAGAGTGCTCCTTGGAGGCTAAGATGGTACACTGTGTCTGACATATTTTAGACATTTTGTTAAGAGGGACCAATGCCTGGTGAAGAACATCACATTTGGGAGAATGGCAGATTAGTGAAAAAAAGGAGGACTCTCAACTAGATGCCTGCAGGTGTAGCCCTGTGGCATCTGATCCCGTCAGATCTCGGAAACTAAGCAGGGTCGGGCCTAGTTAGTACATGGATGGGAGACCGCCTGGGAACACCAGAAGCTGTAGGCTTGGGAGAAGGACTTGGTAACCCCCTCCCAAAAATCAATCTGCCATCGAAAAACCTATGAACAGCAGAGAAGCACTGACAATAGTGTTTCCCCTGTTGTACAGAGGGTCGCTATGAGTCCGAATACCGACTCAATGGCACCTAACAACTCAACTAGATGGATTGACCTTGTGACTACAACAATGGGCTTAAACATAAAATTAACGATCTTCCTGGCACGGAACTGGGGAGTATTTCATTCTGTTGTACATAGTGTCACTATGAATTGAACCCAACTAGACAGCACCTAACAACAACAACAACATATTGAATTAGCTCTTTCTTTGCTTTCCCTGATCCAAAATAATTGATCCTCTATATTTGGTACAAAGCAATTTATGCTCTATATTTGGGGGAAGGCAGAAGAAAGTTGAGATCTTTTTGGTGGATCTGGGTTTGGAATCTGTTGAACAAAAGGATAGTATTGTCTGAGAAAATATCCTTTCATGAAGGAAAACCTAAGGCCATGTTTTATTTGGTTAACAGAATGTTTTTAGTGGGCTTAGATTATCTCTGATGAATCTTTATGTTTCAAATATTACTACAAGCACTACAAGATTAATATGCTCTGTGCTTATATCCAATGTATTCACTTCTGCTGCCAACTTGTTGTTGTTAGGTGCCGTCAAGTCGGTATCCAACTCACACGTCTATTGAATATACTGTGGACTGCCAAAAGAACCAACAAATCTGTCCTAGAAGAATTGCAACCAGAGTGCTCCTTGGAAGCAAGAATGGCCAGACTGTGTCTTACATATTTCAGACATGTAGTCAGGAGAGATCAATCCCTGGAGAAGGACATCATGTTTGGGATAGTGGCAGGTCAATGCAAAAGAGGAAAACCCTCCAGCAGATGGATTGACACAGTGTCTGCAACAATGGGCTTAACCATAAATAAGATCGTTTCCCTGGCACAGAATCGGCAAGTATTTTTATCTGCTGTACATAGAGTCGCTATGAGTCGGACTTGTCTCAATGGCACCTAACAACAACAACATCTTCTCTACGTGTATTCAACACTATGTAAATGAAAAATATACTATGATAAAGATGGATTTGCATGTAGTGCATTTATTATCAGTCGGTCTCCATGTAATGATTTGGGTAATAAATAATTTTAGCTTTATAATTCTGAGGTAAATATCATTAAGATGATTTTACAGAGGAAGAAATGTAGTACACATATACATAGCCACTAACTGTGAATCTAGGATGAAAACTCGATGCTTTCTTACCTTAAATACCACATACAAGCAGAGAAGGCATATCTCAACAACTCTTGAGATGTTTCCAAAAAAAGGCAATCAATTAAAATGCATCAGTAAGGAAAATGAAGAAAAACAAAATACATCATTGAAATAGTCTCTATAAAGGCATTCAGTAAGCTTAATATGTATTTTTGATTTTAAAAATATCACGTAGCAAACTAGAAAAACAACACTTCTGGACATGATAAAGCCAAATCTGTCCATTATAAACTGCCCACATTATATTTAACACTATAAACATTCCCATTAAAGGAAGAAATAAAATTTTACATTATTGCCTTTATGTGTTAGCTTTATTTTAGACCTGTCAATCAACAGAATTGACAAGAAGTACAGATACAGATTTAAATGATTGGAAAAAAGGGAAAAAGAATCACTTTGTTGTTAGGTGCCATCGAGTCATGTCTGACTCATAATTGAGTCAGACTCATAGTGACCATTATAGGGTTGTTTTCAATATCTGATTGTTTGGGGATTGCCTCAGGAGTGGATTACCAAGTCCTTCATCCATTTTTTTCAGTGCTGGGCGTCAAACTAGGGACCTCAGAGACTGCAGAGTGGCGCTCTATCAACTGAGCTAAATCCCAGCCCCAAAGAATCACTCCACTTATTAGTAAACTGAAACCACACTGGTGGATGAAAATTAGCCATTCTAAATAATAGGAGGGTGCTAGTCTTCAGAAAACCATTCTAACTAAACATAACATGTTCAAACATAAATGCATGTTTTCGTAAGGAGACTCAAAAACATTTAGTAAAATACCTTATAATAAAAAAGCTAAGTATAGGTTTAATGAAAGTATATGAACATTTTTTTGTCAAATGTTTTTAAATGTAGACTCTGGGTGATAGGAATATTCAGGTCTATTATAATATATATATATATTTTTTTGCTTGGGCTAGATAAGTTCCACAATAGAAAGAATGAACAATGGTGCTCTGGGAATCAAGACAGCAGCAGTTTTTTCCTTAACTATATTTGCTATCATTAACAAATTATATAACTTATCTTTTTTCTGTTTCCCCATAAAGTCCAACACTTTCATTTTCTAGATCTTCATTTTTAGTTCTATAATTCTATTATATTCTCAAATACCTTCTCAATTTTCATATACCTTAATTTATTTTAATTCACAGTGGTTCAATTTTGATAAATCACTAACAAATGATAGAAAATACAGCAAAAACACACAAAAAGGGCATTTTTATAATTTGTGAATAGCATACTCTTCCTGCCTTCTTTGAGATTTAAAATTGTTCCTCTGTCTAGGTTATGAGAGTCTTCTAGATTCACTATACTGTTAGATACTACCCCACTTTAAAGGATCCTTAAAAACAAGAGAGAAAGTAAAAGAAAGAAAGCAAATCTGACTTCTTTCAGAATGCTGAGGTGCCTTGACAGCAATTACTGATGTGGAGACTGGTGAAGACCCTACATTCACAGCTGATGTTTTCTATCAAAACTGCAACTATATTCACTTCAGCTGAGGTCAGGGGACTATATTGAGATAGTATAAATGCATCCAGGGAGCAATCATTCACTTTTATTTGTACAGTGGGTTTATTTTCATATATTGATGTCACATATTGATGTCACATAAAATGATGTTTTCTGGGTTTCTGCAGTGCATAACCTATGAAAAAATACATTCTAGACAAAGGAAGGATATATTCTGTATTATTATATTGACAACGTTTTCAATGAAATTATGCTACCAAAATGTTAATATAGTTAACATAATAAGTCTATGTTTCCTATGTAAAGGGAAACTTTGTTGAGCACAAGGGAGATGCCACGGGGATACAGGAGTCTCTTACCCCTCCTCTTGTCATACTTAGGCGAATTTATAATGCAAGAAATAAGTAGGACACCAAGAGAAGCAATAATTATCACCAAGAGAACATTAAATATGCCTCCAAAATTAGAAATACAGAATGATGAGAAAGCAAACCCTTCTTTTGCATAACTTTCAACATAAAAAATAATTTCAAGACTAATTTTTTCCTCACGTTTATATGTGCTGTGTTTGCATGTGTGCATGTGCAGTTGTAGGCAATAAAAATTGATAGAAAACAGCATGTAAATGGAAGAACCAATTCTAGCATCTCTTTTTATTTTGTTTCTCAATTATTGGATAACAGTTGTTATCAAATATAAGTGAGCAACATAGTATTAGTGAGTTTTACTGCCTAGGTTTTAATTTGGACAACACAGTATGTGTGTAAAGCCTTACCATCCTGGCATCTGATTTCATCAGATCTTGGAAGCTAAGCAGGCTTGGGCCTGGTTAGTACTTGGATGTGAGACCACCTGGAAATACAGCGTGCTGTAGGCTTGGAAGAAGGACCTGGCAGCCCACTCCCAAAACAATCAGCTATTGAAAATCTTATGAATGCAAATGGAGTTTTTCTAACCCTCCATCTTTTACATATACAGTCTATTAAAAAGCATAGATTGTAATAGACCTTAAAATAATAAACTAATAAATACAACAGGTAAAAGGGGTAATAACAGTGTACTAATTTCCTTAATTAAGGCACGATTCTTCCACCTACTTTATCTGTTTTTTAAATAGCCATGCATTAGCTGCTGACCTGAGCTTTTAGAGAACTATAATCCTTGGACCTTTGCACACTGTCCCTTAGCCAGATATCTTTCTTGTACTTATACTTGTGCAGTTGAAAATACAATTATGGTACTTTAACCACGCCCTCCATATCTCCCATTTGTGTTACCTTTGCTCCAACCTTGCTCTTCATCCAAAATACTTTGTTCCATCTCTGCTGTGTGAAACACTAACTCTCTTGCTTTTCTTGGACTTAAATTCCCTCAGATCCATATTATGTCTGCTAGCGTGTCATTCCGCTTGATGGAGAAGATAAAATCTAAATAGGAGGCAATCGACCCAGATTTCTCTCTTTACCTGTCATTACACCATCTCACCTGAGCCGATCCCTTCCTTGTGCAGCCTTCTCCAGTAAACAAAAACAAACTCACATCACATAAGATTCTGTTTATTTTGATTTTGGTCTTTAGTCTAATTTAGTCAGTTAGGTGTGTATCTAATGGACCTTTGCCTACCTCCACATTTACCAGCATGCAGCAATCTCAAAATCTCTCTCTCCTTCTCTGTCTCCCTCCCTCTCTCATTATTGTGGTTTTTCAAGCTTTTGAAATATCCTTAAAATATTTTGAATTGTGAATTCTTTTACAGAGGTAGAATTATGTGAAGCTGCAATGGCTATGTCACAGCATTTTTTTTTTTCTCAATACTCTGTCTTGAACTCAGGGCTTTGTACATGCTAGGCAAATGCTCTGCCACTGAGCTGCACTCCTGGTCCATCTATTTATATTGTGAGATACTGTCTCATGAAGTTATGCAGGCTGCCTTGGGCCTCAAACTCACAAACCTGCCTCAGCCTCCTGAACTGATGGAATTATAGGCATGTGCCACAGTGCTTGGCTGTCATTGCTTTGATATAAAATCTAGGACCCAGAATAAAATATCTCTGAGAGTGTGTCACAGTCTTATGGGGTAAGCTATTGTTTCAGTCACTAAAATTTCTCAGAGGTCTAGTAAGCATTACATGATGTTTTAAAGTGCTTAAGATGATGTCTACATCAAGTTAAGTACTCAATAATTACAGCCTATTAGTGTATTAATTATATGTTTGTAGACAAAGAAAATCAGAAAAATAACAGATTTCCTTTTTTTTTTTTTTGGAACACATGATATCCAGGTACCTACGCTACCTCTTTCGCCAGTATTTGAAATGTGCTTCAGTCTTTTTACTCACATCTCCAAATATTCAAAACTATATATTCTTTGGGGCTGGGGTTTAGCTCAGTTGGTAGAGTGCTGCTCTATGCTCTCTGAGTCCCTGGTTTTGATTCACAGAACAGCAAAAAAATTGAATATGGACATGGCAGCCCATTTCCAAAACAATCAGCCATTAAAAACCCTACAAATAGCACAGAAGCACTGCTACAGTGTCAGGCATGGCAAGGTGTAGGGGAGTATTTCATTCTGTTGTACGCAAGGTCGCTATGAGTGGGATCCAACTCAACAGCACCTAATAACAACGTCTCCTTTGATGCCAAGTCCAAATGCCTCTGTTCCACAAGGTCTTCTACAGATTTTTTCCTGAAGCACTTACTACCCCTGGACCCACTTCCCACCTAGAGAGAATCTTGAAGGCGTGGAGTTTTTGCAACTCATCCCTGAAGCCCTGCTTTCTGGAAACCTGGACCATAGTAAGTGCTTACTATCTGTTTGATGAATCATGACTCTCTTTCAACCAAAATTAACTTCTTCCTTTCTGTTGATTTTGTAGACCCCTATTGCATGTCTCTTCTGTCCTATAAAACCATACATCTTTTAGAGTAGCTGTATGTCTAGTTAACCTTTAGTTACCCTATAGTGTCTGCACATTGCAGACATTCAAAAATGTTTTTAATTAACTAGTGCCTGCTTTTCACTATTACTATGTGTTTTTTGCCCATGGATGTTCAGGTAGATACACACTCACATACACACATATATACACACACATCAAAGAAAGCTGGATTAAAACTTTTTAAGTGTAGTAGGACTATAGAAGAAGCAAACGTGAGGATGTCCAGTTTCACTCAAGCTTACATAATAACAGCAAGAATCAATACTCCTTGGACACTAACTCTGATAATGAAAGGTATAAGCAGTATATATAGTATAAGCACTATTTCCTCTTTAGTTTGTCTCACAACAAACTAATAAAGGAAATACCATTAGTATCTCGATTTTGTGTGTGACTTGTGACTTACCAAGTGAATAATTTGCTTAAGGTCACAGAACAAATGTGAAGGATAAATGAGACATGAATTCAGGCTTTCCAACTGTAAAACTTAGGGATAACCAATGCCCTATACAACTTATCTTGAGAGAAAAGAAAAATTCAGGTGGACAAAAACAAGAGGAAGAGCAATGCAGATGAAAGAATTCAGATTCACTTCTGGAATATGACAGTTTTATGCATTGCTTATTTTTATTTAAAATTTATTCCAAACTGCTAGTGTGTATCCAATATAAACAGATGTGATAGTATTTCTATCATACTAGAATTATACATGTATGTATATTTATATTCAAGATTTATGCAATCTATCTGCTTAAGAAGACTTATTAAGGAAAAGTGACTTTTCATGGGGTCAATCTTGGGGCTATGTAATTATATTTGCTATCTTTTAAATATTAGTGGTCATATTTCTTGCCTAATTGATTTTTGAAGCTTTCCAAATGTGTCTAAAGACATATTATGAAGCTCTTCCAAGGCTCAGGCTTTCTTTTTTATTGTGACTAGCAATTTTTAATACAAAGAAACACATTGCAGGCTGAAGGAATAATTACTTTCACCTCTTGCTGGGTTACTGTAAAGAGCTATGCAATTTTTGTTGATCTTCTACTGGCTTGTCTTCAGCAATTGGAATTTATTGGCAAGATTTATGACACAGTATTGCAGACTCTAATAAATGACATTGCAAAGCTGGAAAAATTCACTGAATTAAAATTATTATCTGAATCACATAGGAGTAATTAGAAATACATCCCAAAGTGTTAAGTTAGCAGAAAGAAACACTAATTATCAATTTAAAAGATTTGTTTGTGTTTGAAGAAATGGGGAGGAACAGGAAGGATTTGCAACAGAAAGGAATCATACATTCCAATACAAAAGCTAAGATTAGACCTCAAAAACCATTTCCCAAACTATGTGGGGACCTAATTGGAGTTACAACAGGACACAGAAAAGTGTTCCTTGGATAAAACACTAAAACTGCTTTGCACATCTAAAGGAGGGACACTGGAACATCTATAGATGTGGGGATTCAGTAAACCTGAAAACATCCCTACTTCTTCCATATATCTTGTCTTCTGAGGAGCAAGTAAAAACTTCCCCCTATTTGACTCTTTGTCACTAGTAGTTCAAAATATTGTTAGATGAATAATAAAACATCTGCAGTATGAATGAAGCAACCTTTTCTCAAATATAAGAATGTAGCTAATGCCATTGACACAGGTTGCTTTTCCTTAAATATTTCTAAGTTAATGCTGCTCTTTGCCTGAGATGCACCCAAATAAAAATGACTTAAAAATCCCTGTACCTTTCTGATATCTAATTTGGAGAGGTAGTGGGATTTCAAAAGGAGATAACCTCTTCCAAGGTTTTCTTAACTGGGCCACAGGAGTAACAGAAAATTGCCTATATGCACATGTACATGTGTTTAATGTATATGTCTATGAAAAGCCTTGGGGATAAAGAGAGAAGTAGACATTTGCAGAAAATCTGGTCATGACTGGTTTTTATCAGAATCTGTTTAACAAAAAAATAACTCAATAAAGACTTGCTGAAATATTTTCAGCCCATCTCCTGCCATTTTCACATTGGAAATTGAGGATCATAAAACAATAAACACCCATTATTAGGTTTATGGAGTTCCTTTCCGTCAGCACAATCCCCAAAGTATGGTGTGAAATAACAAGTGATTTTTGAGTTACAAAACTATGAGGAGTTCCCATAAAAATTCTTTAGCTCAAGAGATGAGGAGAATGGGTAATAAAGAAAACTGAAAGGGGCTTTTTCAAATCCTGCTCCTCAATCCATAATTTCAAAACAGACATAAACTGTGAATAATAATATAAGCATTTGTGTGCAGCATTCTGTTTCACCTGGAAGGTAGAAGGCAGTATTTGAAAATATGTTTTTAATAAAGCCTACAACACCTCATAGACAACTACCAAAGTAAGGATGAATTTTAAGAGTGGGTATTAAACGATTACACCTTCTTCTGAAACTGTTTTTGCTATGGGGCTTAAAAAGAAGAATCTGTTTTAGATAGTATTATAAGCAATAGATTCTTGTGTTTGTATCTTTTTGAGGCCACTGGAAGAGTTTTACTGAGCACTTCTCACTGATTCAGTAAGCTAAATCATAAAGCCTCAGGCTGTCAGAAAAATTTTAAAAATACATTATAAATATTGACAAAAGTGTGACAAAAATATATCATATATTCACCAGCATTCCTATTGTGAAAAATACTAGAAATGGCCCATGGGCTCTGTTGCTGAGAAATTTAATATAATTACTTTTTTATAGTTTGTCTATACTCCACAGCATTGTCAGGATTTTTGTTATAAGTCTATGCTGGAAATAAATTTTTAAAAGACCTAAATGTTCTTTTTTCTACTATAAGAATTATGGCCCTTTTCAGAAGAATACAGGTGTGGTTTAACAAATGAATATAAAGGTAAAGGTGTTTTGAGGGAAATGTAGAAAAAAGATTATACTTAGAATGTGTCTTTCAGTAAGAATAGTTAAAAGCAGAGTTGTAGGGCAGGGACTCTCAAACTTTATGTGCTTATAAGCCTCTTAGAGATCTTGTTAAAATAAAGACTCTGAGTAAGTAGATCTGGAGTAAATCATATGATTCTGCATTTCTTAATAAACTCTCAGATGATCCTGATTCTGCCAGGCTGAAAATTATACCTTCAAGAGCAAAGTTATAGCCAGGTGGCTTGCACATGGCTGTAATCCCAGTGACACAAGAGGCTGATGCAGGAGGATGATGAGTTCAGGACCAGAGTCTGCCTATGCCATTTAGTGAAACCCACCCCAAAATGAAAATTAAAAATAAATTTAAAAGGAGCTGAAGGTGCAGCATAGTGGTGGAGTGCCGTGAGTTCAATCTTCTAGTACTGCAAAAAAGAAAAGAAAAGAAAAGAAGAGAAAAGAAAAAAGAAAATTTATGATTATGATATACAAAGGAGTTTTGTAGTTGTAGTTTTGTGGATAGGATTAGTCTTTGTAAGAAATCCCTAAATAATTTGAATGTAAATTATACTGAAGGTCCCTTTTGTCCAAATTTCCTAAAATCATAGGCTGGGCATGATGAATATTTTAAGACAAAAATTAGAATAATAACCTGACAATGGCTTTCTAATTGGTGTATTTTTCAGCTGGAGAAACATTGCAGTAAAAGAACATTTTTTCTAAATAATATTTTCCTTTCTTTACTTCTTTTACAAGTAGCTCAACAAAAAGGAGATGCATTCAGCTCTGGCTCTGTGTTTGATTTTGTTTTCTTTAAAATCAAAAACAGCCTCTATAACTATTTTTAGAAATCACAGCAGTGAACTATTGAGCTCGTCTCAAGAAATTTGGGGCCCCTGTGGAATTAGTGGCTACTGAGGCAGTCAGATTTAATGTGTTTTGTTTCCATTGTCTGTAGAATGGACAATAGTATAAACTAGGACCTCAGTCATAGTCTTATTCTAACATAAGTCTGGAATACATTTTAATTCACCAAGGAAGAATTTCTTTACATACAAAGGCAGAGTTTAAAACCAGGTTCCTTTTGGTCTACAAAAGACTCTGCATCTCAAAAGGCATAAGGCATGTGTATTACCTTGTCATTTTCTTAGGTGGCCTTGCATACATTCTGATAAGCTTCAGATTTAATTTGCCAGTAGGTTTAGAACTGATGGTCCATGACTCTATGATACCAACAGCTTTGTGCTGGTCACCTGGCACAAGTCAGAACTGCTTCATGTATTAATTTGAAAATTAGCACATAAGAACTTAATCCTAAAATAGCCTCTGCATCATTTTATGTTTAGTTGATGTTTTGTCAAATGTTAAAACATTGTATATTTTCACTTTGGAAGGCTAGATGTCCTGGAATGTTAATAACACTAATAATCCTTCAATAAAAGAATACAAGCAATCTAAATGTATTCATTTTTATGGGATGTTTTCCCTACTAAAGGTATTCCCTAAGGTAAATGTTTTAGGACCTTCTTTTGAGAAAGGTAAGAAGAGGTCACAATTATGTGTCAATATAAGTCCCTCTGAAAAACCCCAAGGAAATGGAATCTCAAGTTTCACTTTATCTTTTATCAGAGCTTTCTTTGCCTTGGCTAAAGCCCATTGCAGGGATTAGGGAGATGTAAAACTTTACCATAAGCAGAGAAAAGTTGAAAGAGAAGGTTCATTGTTCAAAAAAGTTTATCATTTGAATGTAAAATGTGAAAAGTGTCTCTTCCAAGTTGAGTGGAAAATACACTGAAAGAGTATAATCTTAGCTCAAGAGATTTTGATTTAAAATCCTAATTCAACTAACAAGGCAAAAGGAATTTATACATGGATGCATATAAAGCCTCCTAGTTCACCTATCAATCCTTGCAACTGCCACTTACCTAATCTGTTTTAATGTCATTTTTGTATTTACTGGAGTCTCCTTTTTTTCTTTTTGTGGTCTTGGGGATTGAACTCAGTTCCTTGAGCACTCTACCACTGAGCTATACCTCCATCCCTCTTTTATTTTTTATCTTGAGATAGGTTCTCATTAAGTTATACAAGCTGTGTCTAGCTTCAAACTCACCATCCCCCTGCCTCCGCCTCTTGAGTCACTGGTATTACAGGCATGCCCCACTGCACCCAGCAGTACTTGAGTGATTTTTATGTCACTTTCAGTCTTAATAATATTTCCACTGATATTCAAAAAGAATGATATCAAAATGCATCTCTGTAAATATCATAAAAAGGTTCTTTCATAGGTTTATTTTTAGAAAAATATTCAGCCATATTTTTGGTTCACTGCAAGAAGGGACCTGTGATACTTTAAAGTAATCAGTTATTCTGAACTCCATCATATGTTCTGCTGGGAGCAGCTGTTAACAGATTCTTGCTAGATTGATCAAGAAGCTAATAATAAAGAGGGAAATAAATAATTTGATACTAGAGTTGTAATTATTATCGCTTTATTTTTTATATACATGTAACCTCAGTGCATTCTTATTTGTAGAGTGCTTTCAAAGAAAATATAAGAAAGGCAGAGGAAAATATTCATAATATCTCAATATTTTTAAAAAAAGGAAATTACAATATGCTACATTTTTTATCAAATGTGATTAAAGAAACCTAGAAAATGTCCAAGGACCCAAATGCATACATCTGCATATGCACAAATATCTCCAAATGCATGCACTATATTCATGTACATATAGTAGGGCAAAAGGTAGATCCCAGGCCCAGGAACCAGATATTAGCAAATTATTATCCACAATACTGTTTATAGTTTATTTTTAGGGATAAGCACATTAACTTCGTCCTGAACACGTCTAAAGAACAATTACTTTTTAAAAAATAGACACTATGCTATGCAATGGGGAGGCATGCTATGTATAATGTGAAAAGAAAATATAAACATCTATTCCCACAATCTGACATTGTTGTTCAAAATGATGTATATTTTACTAAAACAGATAATTTAAGGTTATTGAATCTATTGATTTGATAAAAATACTTATTCTCTACTTCCCTTAAATATTCTCCCTCCTTTGGAATTTATTATAACATAAATACAGATTAAGTTATGAAAAATGAGTATTTCTACTTAGTGGTATACAAAACCTCTCACACATTCTATCTTTACTGTAGTAACAAATGATGCCACTAAAAACATTTGACGGGAATTTTGGGTAGGCCACAGATCATTTGTAAAGATCTATTGACTAAATATAGCTTTGATTAATTGCTGATACTTTCACTTAGAATATGTAAGTAACAGGAGGCGTTATTTATAAAGCTCTTATAGCATATATTGTTTTAAGCACATATCTCACTTCATTTAATCTTTGCAATTGCTTTAAAAAGCAGGTAAAATAATAAACTCAATTTTATAGATGCTGAAACTGAGGCTAAAGGACTTAGCAAAGATTACATAGCTAGTCAGTGGCAGAACTGGGTTTAATTTTTTGTTTGTTTCAAGGTATCTGATGAACTACATTGTGCTGCTCACAATAAAAGCCTCTTAACCAGCAGAACATAAAGTAAGGGATACAGAGTACAATTCTTTTGATTAGGATAAACGAAAACATCTTAGTTCTTTGTTATTAAGACTTGGTGAGATTGAATCATTGATGTACTTAAAGCCAATCTAAAGTAAACCATACAAAATAGAACTTTTCTAAAAATTGCCAGAGGTCAGTAAGACCATGAGTTACTTACAATGCAATATGAAACGTCATGCAAATAAGAACAGAGGACATATTCGATAAACAATGTCTGCAAAGGCAATTTTCCTCAGAGTATCTCTTCATGTACAGAACCCTTTGGAGAGGAAGTTATACAGTCACTGACTTTCATAAAAAGTCAGTGATAACATATGCTGAATACAACTAAAGGCAGTTCTTCACGTCTAGACAGCCAAGTTGCAGTAGAGTGGATACACTTGCTGTTTAAATAACCCTTCAAAAAAAATCCATTTGTTTACCAAAATCTATTCGCACTTGTTGAGAAGCATCTTTTCTCACTTATCTGAATGTGACAATGAATCAAAAGTACCTTTTCTTATGTTACCACAGTTGATAATGGACAATCTCAGATCCTCACCACAGGCTGGAAGATGTCTTTTCAGTGCTCTTGAGAGCACAGTCTAATTTTTCCAAGTAAAAATCCCTCCCTGAGGAGCTGCCTTAATGAGGTCCACAGTAAAGCTTGACAGTTGAGTGTTTTAATTATCTCAAGCCGCAAGTTCTCTTTCCAGTGGCTTATGAAGAAGACATTGCTCATGTGAACAGTAACCCCTTCCACACTTGCTATTTTCACAAAACACAGGGCTTTGTTCTTTAGGTTTGGCTGTTGTAAAGCATTTTAATCTCATGTGACATGACTTGCCCAAAGAGAAGGAGGGTACATACAAACACCTGGCAGTAGACTGCTTGTTCCAGAGTGCTACACAAAACCTGTTAGAACAGAGGCTCATTTCTAGTTCAGAGACACAGTAACTGTTATCTTCCTTGAAAAATCTGACTTTTATTTCCAAAGATGGGAACAGGTTTATACTTAGTGTGTGTTTTGCCAAATACTCTTAAAATTGTGACATAATCTGGCCTAGATACATGATCCTTGCTTTGGTGAACAATTGAGCCCAGAAAAATTATTCTGCCCTCTGTTCCCTAAGGAGGTAAATACTAAAGTATGTACAGTACTCACTTCATTGTAATTTAAATGTAATTCTATTCATTCATTAAACCCATATTTACTCAGCACCCTTTATAGGCCAGGCACTTTTCTAATTGCCAGGGGTACAACACAGCAATGAAGCAAACACAGAAATGCTTCTTATCTTCCTGTAGTTTTCACCACAGAATGGGCAAACATGAAGCAGAGAAATAAATGAAACACATAGTATATGATAGGGGTAAAGGAAATGTGAACAGGTGGCACCAAAAAGCAGAGTATCCAGAGAAAGTCTCACTATACAGGTGACTTTGTGCAGATCAAAGGAGTTTAGGCAAAGAACAATACTATTATGTAGGAGCAAAGAAGTCTGTGCAAGGGAAGACCATACAGAAACACTTAGAGGCAGAAGTAGTCTGGCATTCAAGGGAAGGACAGTGTGGCTTGAGTAAAGTAAATAAGTGTGTGTGTGTGGGAGGGTGCAGATCATAAGATCATATAGGAACTTATAGGTCTATGGAAAAGTTTTGAATTTTACTGAGTGAGATAGGTTGTCATTAGAAGATTTGGGGCAGGTGGCTGATGCAATCTGATTTAAAGTTTTAAAAAGCCCATTCCCAGATTCCTTGGAAACAAACTGAAGGGAGCCTAAAACACAAATACAAAGAACAATTAATATATTACTCAGATAGGAGGAAGTGGTTAAAAGTTAACTAGATTTTAATTATAATCAAGTCATATTAAGGCAGAGCCCACAAAATCTGCTGGTAGATTTGGTGTGAAGTGTGGGGAAAAGGAAAAATGCAAGTTGATATCAAGATTTTGGAAAAACATTATGAAGTACAGACTGCATCCTTTGAGATGGATATTGTGGAATGAATAGATCTTGAGAAGAATAACACATTAGTTTTTGGCAACAAAAGTTTGTACAAAATTTTGGGTAATAAATAGCTATATGAGATTAGGATATGGATATTAAAATTTGGAAGTATCATGTGATATTTAAAGCCATGGGAGAGAATGGGATCTCCAGGGGGGTGAATATAAATAGAAACAAGAAGAGACCCAGACCTAAGCCCTAGGTGCTCTCTAATAATTAGAGATCAGGGAGTTGAGGTGGAACAAAAAAAAGAGAGTGAAGAAAAGTAACAAGAAGACTGGAAGAAACCCCTGGGAAAGTGTGCAGGTCTAGGAATCAAGTGAACAAGTGTTTTCTGAGAAGCAACAATCACCCATATAAAATGCTGCCCATCCTCCATGAAGATGAGGACTGAGGATTGACACTGATAGCTGATGTTATCCTTAATAAGAGTATTGAACATTATTTCTCTAGCTAAATTTTGCACTCCTTAAATAGGCAACCAAAACTTACAGATGAATTCTTAAGTTATTTTATGTTTATGTTTTCCTCAACTCTGATTATCACGTTTCACACCATTTATGATATTTCTATATAGATGATAGATGGTTTCTCAAGAAAGCCCACTTCTTCCCACTGTTAATACATGAACCCAGACCAAATCAAACCAATAGAACCATAAATCTTTTAAAGCACCCACTTTAGTGATGATGACAATGGCATACGGCTACATAACCACTGTGGCAACAAGATATTCCATTTCCATCATCTCCCAAAATTTCATTGTGTCCCGTTGGAGTCAATCCTTTCCTCCACCCCAGTTCCTCAAAACCACTCATAGATTTTTCTCCCTGCACTTTCATCTTTTCTAGAATGTCTTATAAATGGAATTTTACAACTTATTATTTTAAAATTGTTTTATGGGTACATATGCACCAAATTGCCTGCAGCCGTAGCCCTGTGGCATCCGATCCCGTCAGATCTCGGAAGCTAAGCAGGGTCGGGCCTGGTTAGTACTTGGATGGGAGACTGCCTGGGAACACCAGATACTGCAGGTTTGGGAGAAGGACCTGGCAACCCGCTCCCAATAATCAATCTGCCATTGAAAACCCTATGAACAGCAGAGAAGCACTGAATAGTGTTTCGCCTGTTGTATGTAGGGTCGTTATGAGTCGGACACCGACTTGATGGCACCTAACAATAATAACAATGCACCAAATTTATCTTAATATGTTTGAAATTATCTTTCACTATTACCACTCTGTTCTTAAGATGTTCCTCAAAGACCCTATAAGAATCTCCTGCTATGACCTTAGCATCTAGAAGTTCTTTAGCCCCATTAAGTTTATTCAACTAGTGATCCATAACTCATTCCACATTTATTAATTAAATATGTATTGTTTCAAGTAACATTCAGAATTCCTCTGTTGTTGCTACTCATGCATACACAAGGCTAAGAGAAATATTCCTATTTTGGAACTCACTCTGCTCCCTTGTATTCTGATCACTCAGCACAGTACCAGTAACGGTAATGTTCCTTTAATCAATTGTTGATTTATTGAAAATGTGGCAGCAACAATATCTATCAAGTCACAATGGAGTCTCAGCAATCCTAAATTCAATAGTAGCATTTGATAAAAAATATACACTTTATAAAATATTATCTTTTAATTTCAAAATGTTAGTGGCACAAAAGCACATTTCCAAAGTTTTTTCACTCATGTACCTTTAAGCATCTAAAGTTATATACCTGGCTTTGTGCCAGAAACAGGAGCTGACAGGATATGAAATCCTGAGGATAACAAGGATCTAAGTTAGTTCTTTTTCAAGGATTTTTTTCAAACTGAGCCAAAAATTGAAAAGACAGATGAAACTGGGACAACCTAGTGATAAGAAAGTGAAGAAAATTTGTCTCTTTTTATAAAAATATATTAACTAAGATTCAGTTTTAACATTAATGTTTTGTTACATTTAAGTTTTAACTTAATGAAATTCTCCTTTTTACACTGATCTAAGGACATGTACACAAATTGCAAATAGGATGTAAATTAGTAACAAAGAAAATTATAGACAAGAAAATGAAAAATTCCTACGGAGTTTAACACACATTCATATACGCCCATATTCATACCAGGTAATATGAAAGAACTTGGATTTTTTAGTGACCTTTTTGAAGGAGATCATATTCTTTGTCATAATCCTATATTTTTTTGGTATAACCAAAGAATTTTTAACATAAAGTAGATTTTTGTTTTGGAAAATTATGAGTGACTTATGAGTGGCCTATTTATTGCATTAGAAAATATGCTGATTTATTCAAGAGACTGTAGGAACCAAACAAAGAAAGGAACAATAGCAAAAAAAAAAAAAAAAAAAGAGGAAAATTATAGTCTTGGGAATAAAAATGTATTCCATTCATTTTGGCACCAAGACTCACTATTAAAATGCAGCCACTATGCAGGATTTTAAACATATGCCCTTTTCAGCATACAATTTTAATACCAAAATTGACATATTGGGCATGCAGCATATATTAGAACATTATTCTTTCTGATGCAGATGTGTTGATTGACCTTGAATAAATGTCAAAAAATACACCTTTCCTGTCCTTTTTTTTCCTGCCTATAATTTACCTTCCTATATATTTAATTATTGCTTCATCATTTACAACCTGTATTCTATTTAAGTAGTAGATACAGGTGCAATTCAACAGATAAAAGAAAAATCGTAGTGTAATATATCAAATGTAAGGGAAATCTTTGGTTGAAAAATATTTGCTACCGCTGATACAACTGATACAGTTATATTTCCTATATATTGCCAGAACTTACAACTTTAGAAAAGCAACTAAGATATATAGAAAGCAAAAATAGAAAGTGAATAATTTCCTGTCTTTGGAATCATTATATTTTATTATTAGACATTCATTTTTAGTCTACATTAGAAAATACTTGAAGCAAATGGAGATCGGTTTTTTTTTTCTTTGTCTTTTCTTTTCTTTGAGAGGGCATCTCGTTAACATTAATAGAAACTATGCCCACAAAAAGCCATTAACATTAATGGAAACTATGCGTAGAAAAAGCCTTAGATTATTATTGGTCTTTTAAGAAGCTTATGCATTGGCTGACTGTCCCAAAAAAACAGGATGGGAAGATACTAATCACATTTTGCTTCGTTTCTTTAAATTATATATTTTATTAAATTATATTTAATAAATTCTGAGTTGGAAACAGCACAAAAAACTTAAGCTGCAATAATATTTACCCTCCCAATAAGCCAGGAGCTTTCACAGACTGTGTGTCTTACTGAAAGTCACTGGGCAAGTTATATGACCATGATTCTCATGAGCATCCTCTTTGTGCTTGCAATTAGGCTGTCTGCCAGGAGTTGAAATGATTAGCAGTAAATACAAATTTAATAGCTTTGCTTTGCAGTTCCCCAGTCACTCCTGGTTCCTTCATCCACTGGGGATGTAATGTGAATCAGAGCCTATCAATTCAACATATGACAATAGCAAAATCTGAATTAAAATGTGGGAGAACACTAAAATGGCAAGGTAAAATTTTTAAAACTTCTTTTTTTAATATTCACTTCACCTTTGTACCAAAATACTGCTCTAACTTAGAAGAAAAAAATAAGCAAAACATTTTCTAATGAGTTTAAAACTCTGATGAAAATAAATAATTTAAAAAGTTTAAAGGGTTTTTTGGCACTTGAAATAAGATTGGGAAAAATATTTACCTTTCAAATATAATTTGGCCTAGCTGAGAGTTCCTCAGTTAGCCTTTCTGAAATTTACTAATGTTTCCTCACCTCCTTTCCTACTATCATCAGGAAACTGGAGATAAGTATTGGCTTAATATGTCTTCTCTTCTTGGTACCTGACCATAAAGAGAATAACAAATACCAGGCAGTCTAAGACTGTGCATAGAATGGTGGAGGAGTAAATAAAGTATGAAGTCATTATCCTTTGTTTTTGGTCCCATCAGAAGTGCTCTTATGTCTTAAATGTTGTCGTTGTTGTTGTTAGGTGCCGTCCAGTCGGTATCCGACTCATAGCGACCCTTCTAGGGTTTTCAATGGCTGAGTGCTTTGGGATTGCCTTGGGAGTGGATTGCCAGACCCTTCTCCCATTTTTTGTGGTGCTGGGAATTGAACTTGGGGCCTCAGAGACTGCAGTGCAGCACTCTACCCACTGAGCTAAATCCCAGCCCACGTCTTAAATAGACGTAATTTATTATGTAAATAGACATATTCTCTTATGTTTTAGTCAGCTTGAGTTAAGTTTCCTCTTCTGCATTTGAAAATATTTCAGCTGATACAATGATGCCAGGAAATAGGTGAGTGGAAGGTTGGCCATCTCACTATTGTTTGGCAATGAGAAGCAGAGCTTAAGTTATAAATGCTTACATGAATGTGTACTCCAAGAAGATACACAGATGATTTGCCTCTTTGGAAAATAAAATGGATTGCTATGGAGTAAAATCAATCTCATTCTGATTGCTGAATATATATCTGATGCTCAAAAAGAGCAACCCAGGACAATATGAATTGTTTAAAACCAAAGGCTCATAATAAGCATGGTATTAAAAAAGAATAAAGTTATCATAAAAAGAAAATCAACCTGAAGCAAATTAGTCCTCAAGGAGGTAAAACTCAAACGAAAGACTTTTGATTTTTGCTGATCTACTATCTGATGCCAAAAAAGCCAAAGAAACAAAGAAATTCATCATATCCATATACCTCATTTTTATATTTATTTGAACAATAAAGCATTTTTTCATGGGGCCCAACTAATGCCAAACAAGAAGGAAGCAAAGTTAGCTTTCCTTGTTCAAACCTTTTGTTATTTCTTCTGCTGAAACTAAATAATTGGATATGGTTCTGACTATTCCACATACATTCTCTCACTAGAATTGGATACAATTTAGTGAAGCAAGATGCTAAGATGTCTATTGTCTTGGCAGGTTTCCACTGGAAGATAATTAAAAGGGTAGTATTTCTGCCACATAGAAAATAAAATTATAGAATTCAAGTTTATATACAAATACTGCATTAAGTTACCAGATATCCAGAAAGAGAACTATCAATATAAAGAAAAATTTTATTTTCCTTGATTCATATGCTAAATTTCATAAAAGTCATGTAGGAATATGCAAACCAAGTTGAAGGGCCAATTTGATTTCTTTCTAAAAGGTAGCCTTTATAGACATGCCATACAAAAAATAAAGAAGGCCTATTTGGGGCCAGGTGAGGATTATGTACTGCTCAGGTGTTAATGAAACCACTTTGGCCACTCTATAAGTGGCTGAAGTAAATAACAATAAAAATACCCATTTTAATTATAGGGAGACAATCAACATGCTTAAATTGACTCCAAAATACAATTAAAATGCATTATGCTTTACTGGTAAATGAATCTCAACATTATTTATATTTTCCATATAAGGTTAACAGTCCAAACCATAAATGCCAGATATTATGATGAGGACACCAGTGACCTTGTCTGTCCTTTAATAACAACTCTATGGACAGGTTGTTATTCCCAATTTACAGGGGCTTAGCTTCCTCTTAGGAAGTCACTCAAGAACCAAGATGCAGTCCATAAAAAAATAAAACCCCCGGTTCCATGACTGTTTTTCAGAGCTAAGAGAACCAATCCAACACATCAAGTAAAAAACAGCAAAAGATTTGGTTTAAGATCCTCACTAGACATTAAGAGCATTCTCAACTTCAGTACCCAAACTGTGCTCCAGAGAATGCTGTTATATAATAATATGCTTTATTTGCTGCCTTGAAGAAAAAGAAAAACATGCAACCAAACAAACAAAGTCGGCCCTAAACCTGGAAGAAATATGGGAAGCACTAGGGTGAATAAAATTCAGCTTTCTTTTTTGTTTTCATTATTAACCATTTATATGCTAAGCAGCCTTATGTATTCCCAAAATGTTTTGAGACCACTTATAACCTGCCAAAGTCTTTGGAAATTCTGCTTCATGTTTCTTCTGGGACACTGGAAGAAGTGTCTGTAACATAATGCAGTTGGTTGAGGATTCAGAGACATGGAATCCTGGATAATTATTTTCAAGATGTAATGATGAACAATATTTAGTCATAAAATAATCAGAATACTTGTACATGACCATAACCCTATAGAGTTCAATATATCTTTATTTTTATTATACTTAGCAAATTTATTTCTTCTTTGTTTTGTTTTGTCTTGTTTTTAAGACAAGGTCTTGATATGTAGCTCAATCTGGCCTTGACTGCCCCTTGATCCTTCTGTCTCAGCCTCCCAAGTTATGTGATTACAGGCATGTGCCACCATGCCCAGAAAACTTATTCCTTCTTAAAATTTTATTCAGGCATCAGTTATGGTGGTGCATGTTTGTAAACCCAGCACTCAGGAGGCTGAGGCAGAAGGATCACGGGTTTGAGGCCGGCTTGGGCTACATAGTGAGACTCTGTCTAAAAAAAATTTTTTTTTTTTGTTTGAAAACCAAGAAATGAAACCCACGTGATTCATATTTCATAGGACTCATTATTTTGGAGCAAAAGGTCAATGGGGTAAACTTTATACAGTCCTGGAACATCCAGACAGCTAGTCCTCCAAGGACTATCCATCCATTTGCATGTTAATGACAAACCTTACACTGTTTACTCTATTACTGTGAATAATGAATTGGACTTTTCTTTGGTAAATTTACATCCTCTAGATATAACCAAACTCAGCCTTACAATGTCTATCCAAACCCAGTATTGAACTACTTAAAATCTCCCACTTTGGGAAGTTTACTCCTGAAACAATCTCAACACAATCAGCCATCGATAACCCCATGAGGGTCTCTCCCTGAGTCTGATCCCACTCATTGGACCTAACAACCAAAATCAAAAGTTGGCATTGAAATGGGAACAACTGTTCTAGAGGACAGGGACCTTGTCTTGCAGGTCTCTGTGATCTCTAAAGTGCTTTACACAGAATTGACACAAAGTTCAATAAATGTTTTTTCAATAAAGGAAGAAATGTTCTGTTGCCACTTACAGTGCAGAGCAGTTTTCATCTTCAAAGCACTTTACTCACATTAATTCAGTTATTTACATTTTGCTGATGGGTAAATGGCTGAAGAGGCTAAATGGGCTGTTAAAGGCCAAAAAAGAGGAAACCCTGCCTGTCAGGAGCAGAAAATTGCAATTACTGATTACAGGCCCTATGTCCCTGGATTTTTTTCAGGAAAAGAAAAAATAGATAGAGAAGGAAGGAGGGAGGGTGGAGGGAAGAGATGGAAGAGGAGGAGGAGAGGGAGGGAGAGAGAGAGGGGAAAACGGACAAGCTACCTCTAACAAAAAACATTGGTCATCCTAAGTGTCAAGACAGGTCAATAGTACTTAAAGAAACACACATTAGATATTCCCCACAGCTCTATTGAATTGGTTTAAGCAAAAGGTATTTTTGTTGTAGCTTTCAGTGTGTGTGTGTGTGTGTGTGTGTGTGTGTGTGTGTCAGCAGTTTTGATACACACTGTAGTGCAAACTTACCACTTCTCATATGCAGTTCTAAAACAACTTCTAGGTGTTGCATGTGATTTACACAGGACTGAAACATATTTGACCTAAAGCTTATTGGGCTCTTGTAAACTGTGCTAATTGCATAGATCTAAAGGGAGCAAGAACATCATTATTTCAAAATAGATATTAAGGTGTTTTAAAAATCCATAGAGCCCTGTTGCAAACTGAAGTCCACATGCAGACTGTCAGGTGGGTGTCATTATGCTACTTTATATGCTTCTTCATGAAGTACTTTACTTCCCCAAACTCTTATCTTTTAAAAATGTCTTATTTGGGGTGGATTGGGGATGAGGGCCTTCTCAGTCATGTGTGGCTTCAGCTTTCAATTGTATTTCCTTCTATTCCTTAGAGACCTTAAGTTTTTCAAAGTAGCTTCCTAGAAGGAAAATATGAAAAGTCTAATGTATACAGATCCTGAGAGCAAGTATGGAGATTAAAAGACTCTAAGTAAGTCTCAAGTCTACATCTGGGTCTGTGGGTCCTTTTATCTTGCCATCTACTCCTTTCCACCCTTCTGAAATCTAGGCAATTAAATCATAAGAAATGCATTCCTTTTACTCTCAAAGCAACACTTGATGGGATAAGGAGGAGGATATTTCTATCCAGTCAATAGCATTTATTGTGTGGATAACACTATATTTGATTTGGGAGTAGATATTTTAGATTTGGGAGTGGTAAAATTGCATGGGACATAGTGAGGATAGTGACAATTCAGACTGAAATTAAAAGGACAGACCTAAGACCAGTTCTCAGTAGTTAGGTGTCATGTGAAGGCAGCTGAAAATGATATTCAGAGATTTTGGAGAGAGTAAATCTTTATGTAGCTAACCAAGGTTTGGATTGATGGGTATCTGACCTGCAAGGTTTGAAGATGTGGGGGATGTGGCTGAAGCAGGGTGCTGCCTTAAGGCAAATCTGAGGTCCATAGGACACCTTGCTTCTTAGGTTTACTAGGTTGGCTGGAAATAGGCTTAAATCTAGTCTGTAGTATGGAGGTTGCTGACAACTAAGCAATCTGGATTATAGAGGAGATCTAGAGAAGTTACTGTAAGAAAGTTTCTTAAGCCAGAACAATCACTGAAAACTCTCCAGGGGTAATAATTCTGTTAATAACTTGGGTAGCGTAAACATGTCACACCACACTAAACCATACTCATTTCTCCACCAGGCTGCATGGTACTGAATCCACTCTTCTATAGAGGTATGGCCTGAAGCTGTAACACTGTGGCATTCGATTCCATCAGACCTCAGAAGGTAAGCATGGTCAGGCCTGGTTAGTACTTGGATGGGAGACTGTCTGGGAATACCTGGTGCTATAGGCTTGGGAGAAGGACCTGGTAACCCACTCCCAAAAATCAGTCTGCCATTGGAAACCCTATGAATTGCAGAGAAGCACTGACAATAGTGTTTCTCCTATTGTACATAGGGTCGCTATGAGTCAGATACCTACTGGACGACACCTAACAACAATACGGGTACAGGGATCTTTGGAATTTCTAACAATTCATAGTTTCTGATCCAAGGCAACAATTCAAGGAAAAAGTTGATAAACCAGTTGGTGCTCTGGAAATGAAAGCTAAATTAAAGCCATAGACATAAGAGAAGGCAAACCTCTATTCTTGGCAGGTGACCAAAGGTTCTCCTGAGGAGACACTTGTAACCACACAAATACTGAAGACATCATAAGCTTCTAAAGCAGGAAAGGTCTCAGTTGCCACAAAGACCAATACTTACCACTAACGGTAAGAAAATGAGGCCTTAAGGTATTATGACCCCAAATTACATATTTAATGAGAATAGTGAAGACTAGAGAAGATTTCTTTGCTTATATCTATAATTCTTTAATTTGGAAACCTCCAATGCAGCAGAATACCTAATAAAAGGTAATGAGAAACAGGTACAGTGGAGACCTTTTCTAATACCCTGGACCAGATGCATCTCTTTCACTTACCTGGTCACATGAATGGAACTAAAAGTGCAGTCTCATTCAAACAGACAAGCCTATTGTATGGCCTTGGAAAAGAGCCCATGAATAAGGATATCTCACACTCTCCAGGCAAAGAGCATCCAGGTAGTCCCAGGATAAGGTAATCAGTTAAGGACTATGACTTGTGTGTTCTTATGTTAATTTAGAACTACGATTTTCTTTTTTGAAAAGCTACACGAAGGGTTTAGAGCAACAGTTTCCACCGCTTTCAAAAGTTACTTTCAAAAGTAACCAGAAAAAAATCAGAATACTGAAGGAAAATAAGAGGTCCTCCCTCACCATATGCATGGTGGCTGTCATTAATGATATTCTGCAGAACCTATTCAAGGAAGAGTCTAGGCAGCAGACAAACAAATGAAATTCCCTTGCAAAGTCATTGTCTTGTTATGTGATAGGTTCCACAGAATGGAATGTAAACTACTAGTAGACCTCCATTAAGGAAATTTTCACTGTGCTCTGGGAACATGTTTGATAAAATGCAAGCCAAATATTGATCACCAACCTGGGAACCAAAAGAGCAGATCACATAAGCAAGAGAGCAGATTTTGGCAGACTCCTAGCCTCATCCCACATGCGAGACACTGAAATCAAATCTCAGAATTCATTGCTTTTTCTCTCTCCCTCTTTCCCCATCACACACACAGTGGCTTTTTCCTCTTAAATCTCCTAACTTCAAATGCTCCTTAGTAAATTCTATCTCACCACTTTACACCCACAAACTCAGTCTGAAGTTGCACATTTTCTGATATCATCATTGATGGAAGACTCTAATGATATTAGAAAACCCTGAAATAACACAGCTGATATATACCTGGCAGGTAATTGCTTGAAATACCAGCAGAGATGGATGTCTAATCTATTTTTAAAAATCTGAGCAGACAGATAGAAGTTCACCCCTCTGCTACCCCTTCTCCCCCAACAATTACTGCAAGGTCATTTAAGTATTTCAGACAAGACAGCAAAAGCCTTAAATGCAGAAATACAATGTGGCTTTTCTTTCAATCTCAAAGCTGCTATTAGCAGCTTCAAGGCAACAGAAAAACATCCTGGCTATTATTTAAGATTAGATTGAATTCTTAATGATAAGCAAATTTATGGATTCATTTGGTGAATAAATATTTATTTAGGTACACTTTTATACACTGGAAAAATGACAAAATGATCCAGAAATAACCAGCCAGAAACATTTCCCCACAAGCTATTACGAAAGATTTAAGCAGCAGTAACAAAGCAAATGAGAAAAGAAGATTTTATAAGGAACCCCATATCCAAACACTGCAGTAGAAAAACAAGTATTGATTATTTTCTTACAAACTGTAGAGTATAAACAAACTGCCTACTAATGTCTGATCAAAGTATAAGTGATGATTATTTTGGTTGCAGTGTTTTAAACTTTCTAGTAGGAGAGAAGGACATTTATAGATTTACTAACTGGTTTGCAGTCAAATAAATCTACTGAGGGGAAAAAGTATTTTTTGCAAGAAAATTGAGATATAACATGGATAATGCAAAGCTTACATTTAATCTTGGCCACTTCTATGGCTAGCATTTTGTATAGATGTCAAACATATCAGTGAGGAGAAAATGGTTCACAAATGCAACCCAGAAATTGCCCTCCTTTCCTACGAGTCCAGTATTTAATAAAATAGATCTATATTTTAGCCTCATTTTCTCCAACAATGTCCCCTTGTTAGGAAGAGTCAAAGGAATAAATGGTTATAAAGATTGTCTCCTAATTAAGCCTCCCTTCATAAAATCATTTATTTAATTATGCAAGTTGTAAGCAACTATATAGAGGCTGGAATTTAGATCAGTTGGTAGAATGCTGCTCTGCACTCTCTGAGGTCCTGGGTTTGATTCTCAGCAAGGCAAAAATGGGAGAAAGAACTGGCAGCCCACTCCAGAAACAATCCCAAAACAATCAGCCATTGAAAATTCTATGAATAACAGAGAAGCACAGACATAGTGCTGAGCATGGCACAGTGCTGGGAAGTGTTTGTTTCTATTACACAAAGGGTCACTATGAGTTAGACTTGACTCGACAGCACCTAAGAACAAGCAGCGATGTAAGGACAACAAGGTTACATGGAGTAGAACTCAATTATATGGAGGGAAAAAAATAAAATTTCCTGTGAAAAATAAAATATTCAAAATGAGTTGGGTAAATTTCCCAAGTCAAGGAATAAGTTGATGCAATGGTTGTTCAAGAAATCCTGAAAGTGATCTAAATTCAAAGTTCCTTTTGTGTTTCCAGGAATCCTGGCTTAAAGATAGGACATGATGGGTTCTGAAGATACATCTTAATTTCTTACTTCATTTAATACTGTTAAAATATTTTTGTCTCTAATATTACATCTCATAATATTTCAAAAGACCCTGATTATTTATTTATTTCTTGGTTAATGAATGTACTCTAACAGACATTTGATACTTGTCCTCTTCCCTAGAAAAGAGTGCAAAGGAACCGTGGATATCCTACAGGCTGCTTAGAATATCTTGCTGTAGCTTTAAGCCAAAAGGAAAGAAAAGTCTCTGACCTAATCAGATAGGACAGCCATGAAATCCTATGTGCAAACTTAATATCAAAATAATATTATTTTTACTGTCCAAAATGCATTATCTGGAAGATTGAATAAGAAATAATTTATTTATTTGTTATGGTCCCAACTAGTATAAGGAGAAATCTGAAAGAATAAATATAGAACTACCCATTTGTACACCTCAGAGAATGGGTAAATAACCCTGTGTAAGTTTGAGAGAAGATGGAAAATAATCTTTAGAAACTGAAGAAAGAATCAGTTGCTCTAATTCTGCTTTTCAAAATTACAATTATCAAAGTATTTCTAATTTTTGCTAAGCAAAAAATATAACTAAAAAACTATAGAAAATACTTATAAGAGAATTTTACTTTGATAACTTTGAAAGGTAAGAGACAAACAAACTAAATTTTCTCCACTTGGAGCAGATGCTTGATTTAAGCATTTCACAATGTAAAGATATAACAAAACATCACATTGTACCTTATAAATATAAAATATATATAATTATTACCCATTACTTAAAACTTTAAAAAAGAAATATGTTTATTAAAGAGAGTCAAAATGCTTGTAAGCCAATGATCTAAATGATGTTCATTGAGTACATTCTCTCAGTGGCTACTTAGTGAGCATTTGTGGAATTGTTCTCAGACTGTTGTGGTTGATGTTGTTGTTGATGTTGATGTTGTTAGGTGCCCTTAAGTAGAGTCTGACTCATAGTGAACCTATGTGCAACAGATGAAATACTCCCCAATACTGCGCCATGCCCAGACTATTATCAGTGCTTCCCTGCTATTTATAGGGTTTTCAATGGCTGATTATTTCAGTAGTGGGCTGCTGGGTCTTTCTCTCCCAAGCCTACAGCACCCAGTTTTCCCAGGTGGTCTCCTATCAAAGGACAAACCAGGCCTGACCCTACTTAACTATCCAAGATCTGATGGGACAGGATGCCAGGGTAGTATGGCTGTGGGGTAAATCTCAGCGTAAAGAGCTACTATTATTTGGAGAGTATGGCTAGTCTCAGTCAGGTGCCATGACACACATCTGTAATCCCAGTGACTGGAGGATAAGGCAGCAGGATCCCAAGTTTGAGGCCAGAGGCATCCTCTGCAACTTAGTGAAAAACTGTTTCAAACTAAAAGTTTAATAATAAATGGCTTGGCATTGCAGCTCAGTGGTAGAACAATTGTCTAGAATACACAAGGCCCTGGGTTTAACCCCCTAGAACTGAAAAGAAAAATAAACAAACAAATAAAAAAATACATGACCAGTTTTTGGAAGCTTCACTGACAGATCAAGATATTGAGCTGTCATAGACTTGCATTGAAATTCCAAACAAATACCTCTTGATTTAGTGAGAATCTTGTTCTACTTGACTATGACTAGGTCTCCCAACTGTGTCTGCCAACCAAAATTAAAAGGAATAAATGTAATAATCTCAATTTCTTTCTAAATCTAGCTAGGACAAAACTTCTAAGTCATTATTGACTAGTAGTCTACTAAGAACACAGCTATCAATTAGTCAATTCATCTCTTAATTATTTTCTGTCAGAAAACAGCCTGCATGCCACTCATTAAGTCATTAGCTGGAGAGAAAACAGGATGCAATTCTCAATGAAAGTAGTAGAGATGGTGGGCTATTTATGAAACAATCTTTGGGAAATAGCTTTTTAAAAAGAAAAGGAAATACTCTCCTTTATTGTTTTCTTTGTGTATAGTTTAGCTCTAAAACAAACTGTTTCAAGATAGAACCCCAAGTTCTTAGGTTGATATGATTCTTCTTAGGTAGACAATGATTCTTCTAATGACACATTTTACTTTTTCATAATACTTTGGATCACTTTGGAGGACTTGCACAATTTTAAACCCAACTAAAACATTATTTTTCTAATAAACACCTGCCTTTAAATTGATGCAGACTTTCAAGCATTGGTGAATTACACTTAGAATCACTTGCTTTTCCATATCTTTCAACATTTGCAACCCATATGACCCCCTCAGTTTCCCATGATTCATGAATAAATTCAATTAGCATTTTAAATAATTTTATAAGTAGGTAGACTTTGGAAATAGCATCATCTGCATGGAATCTCTAAATTTTGGTGAGTGGATATAAGTGGCATATAATTTAATCATTTTGTTTCTAAGATTTTAAAATTTTCTCTATAGGGGAAGCAATGCAAGGTTTAGGGGGAAAGAGGGGGAGAAAGAGGAAAAGAGGATAGAGAGAGAGAGAGAGGGAGGGAAAGAAAGGAAGGGAGGAAGAGAGGAGGTGAGGGAAGAGGGAGAGGAAGAGAAGAAGAGGGAGACACACACAGAGAGAGAGAGAGAGAGAGAGAGAGAGAGAGAGATATCCACCATTTTTGATGGAATCTTTGGGAATTGGGCAGGGAAGGAAAAGTAATTTAATGAGCCATTTGGAACACATTAATACTAATTTTTAAATGTCATTTGTGACTAGAAAGAAAGATAACATCACGACAAATCTGGAATCATGTTTGACAATAGGATGTTAATTACCACCTCTCACTGCCCTTGCTAGCTACCTGAAGGTGAACCCTTTCTCTCACCTTTTACTTATTCATTCTCAATTAGTTTTAAGTTTGAAGAAAATTTATTCTTTGAGCATAATCAAAATCAGATTGGTTATTCCTCAGACTCTCTTTTTTCTTTCTTTTTTTAGTAATATTTTAGTTAATGTACAACTTAATAGGCTTCATTATGATATTTCCATACATGCAGATGTACATTGCTCATATTCACCTCCCCCATTCTCCTGTCATGGTTCTACCCCCATCCCCTTACTCCCCAAAGTGTACTTACATATTTAACAATGGTCACCTTGTGGGCTATGCTGCCCTCTGATTATTAGGCTTAAAGCCATCTTATTTTCTTGTTCCATTCTTCTCCACACTCAAAAGGTCCCCAAAGAACAACCTTCTGAAGTTAGCAACAATGGTCCCATTAGTTTGTCATAAAACCAAAGTGATCCATGTGTTTAATAACACAGAATGTGAGCAATAAAAATCTGATACCTCAGTTGGGATGGTTTTGGGAAATGTGGGCCAGAGAAATCAGTTGAAATGTGCCCAGTTGAGAGGTAAAGATAAAAGATAAAGAGTCCATTTTATAAATGTATAAAATTCTCAAAGTTACCAAAGGAGATACAAGGTTACCCAGGACATAGCCCATAATGTGAACCTGAACTAATGTTATTCCATCATATAGGATGATGGCAGTCACATCTTTAATTCAAAATAGTTTGTGAGAAAATGTGTTGGTATTATTTTTTTAATCTAATTTTTGCTTCAACTAAATATCCTAATACATATTCACACTTTCCATTTCCAACTCCATTAGTTTGTCACAAGGACTTTAAGTAGACAGATTCAACAGTTACTATTGCCATATAAATTTATGACAAAGCTATGAAAATTGAAAACTTCTATTCTTTAAATATCAAATCAGATAAATCAGTAGCGTGCTGGTAATGTAATGCATTTTAAAGAGAGAAGGTAAAAATAACGTTAGCAATTATATGACAAATAGTACTAAACCTTACATAGATTTGTTTTGGCACAATTATAAAGTGGTAATAGTTGTGCAATTATGGATATAATTGAAAATGCTAATTTCATCCTGATTTGACCATCATATCATTTATTTTGTCTATATAACAACAACATACTAAGGAAATATTTTTAAGACCCTCTTCCCCATGAAAAAAATTCATCAATGGAAACATGTACTATTTTCTAAGTCTACCTTTTATTAAGAATAAGGGAGGTGCAAGCTGAAAGTGCTAACATATATCAATATATTTAGTTGGAGCAAAAATTAGCATTTTTAAAAAAATAGACTGAAATTCTTTTCTTTTCATCCAAATATACATTAACTCTCCTAAAAATTGATTAAAACACAGATAATTTCTTTTTAAATAAATTACAAGGATGACCATTCAACAATCATTTATTGCAGCAAAATATCATACTTAAATCAAATGTTTAATAGTACTATATTACACAAGAGATTGTTCTTCCAACTAGGACATTATACATCAAGGTTATTATTATCCAAGCTAAAATGATTTCTATCAGTGAGGGTACAGGTATACCTGATTTCAGGGATCAAGAGTAACAATAAGTTTTCACTAAGTGCAGTGCAAATAACATGTGCCTGCAGTTGTAGCCCTGTGGCATCCGATCCCATCAGATCTCAGAAGCCAAGCAGGGTTGGGCCTGGTTAGTACTTGGATGGGAGACCACCTGGGAACACCAGGTGCGGTAGGCTTGGGAGACAGACTGGGTAACGCACTCCCCAAAATTCAATCAGCCATTGAAAATCCTATGAACAGCAGAGAAGCACTGACAATAGTGTTACTCCTGTTGTATGTAGGGCCCCTATGAGTCTGATACCGACTGGAGGGCACTTAACAACAACAGCAAATAATATGTACATTTCTATCACCCATGGTGGTTTTGGAGAATGCAGATTTCTCATACCCACTGATTCAGACCTCAGCATGTGATCAAGGAACCTCATTTCTTAGAAACTCTCCATGTCATTCTTTAATACTGAATACTGATGATCACCACATACCAAATTCAGCATGTTCCTAGATATCTTTGTACATCTGAAAAGGCCTCTGAGATAGTCCAGGGCACACCATATTTACCAGAGCATTTAGGAAAACAATCATAAACACAAGTGCCCACAGAGGCCAGATAGCAATTTTAAACAGGAATGGGGAAAAACTGGGTATTACAGATGAAAGAGCACCTTCCTTGTCCATCTCCAGTAGCAAAAATTTACTTCCACATGATAACTCTCCCATAGGAATGTAGATCATTGCAGAAAACTTTGTTAGTTGTTCTGATATATTTTTCCCTTTTTTCTCTTTCTTTTAAATATAGTAGAGATTTGATGATTATGCAAAATGTTATGATTTTTATATATTAGCAATCAGTTTACAACAGTGTAATGTGTGATTAACCAGTATGAAGGGATGGGGTTTAGTTTAGTTGGTAGAGTACTTGCTCTGCACACTCTGAAGCCATAGGTTTGATCCCTAGCACCATAAAAACAGGAGGATCTGGCAGCCCACTCTTATAACAATCCTGAAAAAATCAGCCATCAAAAACCCTATGAATAGCAACAAAGCACTGACATAGTGCTGGGCATGGCACAGTGTTGGGGAGTGTCTCCTTCTGTTGTACATGGGGTTGCTATGAGTTGGTCCCAACTCAATAGCACCTAACAACAACAACAACAACAACAACAAAAACCCTACAAAGGCAAACAAAATACATGTAAGGAAAGGCTCTGACTCAAGGACAACCAATTTGTGATGTCTGATTGTGGTAAATTATCTGAAAAATATTATAGAATATTGATATATATGTATGTATATAATTTTTCCTCCTATGGTTGACATATATAAAACAAAGATGGCAGATGTCCCCTCTCTACACTACTGATAGGTGTAAGTACTTTGGAAGGGATAAGCATACATCACTAGACTATTTGCAAACAAATTGGAGTGCAATCAGAGAGGCAAATCAACACAGAATGAATGACAACAGATTTATCCTCTGAAGCAGTGACTGAACTGTTCAAAAGTTACAGCGACGAGAGTGATATGCATGGAATAGGAAGATTGTAGAGGGCTTCCTAGAGAAGGCATGATTTATGCCAGACCATGAAAAGAGATAAAGCTTAAAAACAAATGATTTCAAATAACTTTATTAGGAAAGACTATAAAATTCCTTAATGCTAAAAGCCTTATCAGACCAGTTAATATAAATATTTTAGTGACAAAGGCTTTTAAGTTTTTTAAAGTACTAAAAATATGAAAGGAGAAAACATTCAGGAAGTGTTAGATTTAAAAATTGTGACATTAAGAGAGGGTAGAGATGATAGATATTGAATAAAGTCAAAAAATGGAAATAAACATAAAGTGAAGTCCAGTAATAACATCTAGGAAGAACAGACTGGCAGTTCAGTGGACATGTTAACAAGACCATTTGATTGCTCATTCTTCTTAACTATCATGTTATTCTTATAATAGAATTCCATGAAAAAAATAAGAAAACAATGAGAAAATGTGTATTTTTGTAAGCCTGGTTGGTTATATTTTATACCATTCAATGCTATCCTGATTACTAAATGAAGAAATATACGCATAGGGAAAGAAAAAAAAACAGAGAAATTAATCCACTATGGAAAGGAGAATTTATATACATTTACATAAAGGGGCATAGGAAAAAGAATGTTGTTGTTAGGTGCCGTCAAGTCGAGTCTGACTCATAGCGACCCTCATAGGGTTTTCAATGGCTGACTGTTTTGGGATTGCCTTGGGAGTGGGTTGCCACGTCCTTCTCCCATTTTGCGTTGCTGGGAATTGAACTCAGGACCTCAGAGACTGCAGCACAGTGCTCTACCAACTGAGCTAAATCCCAGCCCCAGGAAAAAGAATATTGACCAATTAATCTCATTAGTGGGTACAGTTCAGAAAGTAATGTGCTTAAGTGCATTAGGGAGAATTTAGGTTAAATAACAAGAAAGTACTTTATAGCTACATAAGAACATTCAGGCAATGGATCATCCTATCATGGGAATTTAGAGATACTCTAGGCCAGAAGACACTAATTTATTATAGGTTGGTTTAACTATAATTAAAATAAACCCAGATACCAAACAAGGGGAAGGCTATGTAACTTTTAGAAATCCATTTATTACCTAAGGACAGGGAGAGCAGCAAATGTGCAAATGTTCTACAGCTAGATTAATCTTCTTTGGAAAAGCTCCTGCTCATTACATCATTCCCTTTTGAAAATATTTTAAATGACTTCCCATGATCTACCTAAATTCCTAAGGCTAATATTCAACCTCCATACTCTGGCTCTACCCTACTGTTTCAACTATACCTCCCAATCCTCATAGACACAGACCATTCACATTTATCAGGTTGATCTACTCCCTGTACTCAAAAGTGTATTTGACTACCTTCCCATGCCCACATTTTGAAGCCCAAATATGTTAATCCCCTCTCTCCACCAATTTCAATTCTTCCAATTTTCAGGACCAAGTTCATACTGTAACTTGGTATTCTAAGATAGTAATTTCTCTTAGGACTCCAACAGCAATTACTGTTCATTTCCTTCATATGACTCCTCTTGTATTATTCTATTTTATTATGACATTATGATTCAGATCTCATGTGTTGGGTTATATCTAAACTACAATGTCTTTGTTGATGGCCATTAATGCTTATACTTTAATATATACAATGTTCTGCCAGAGTACAGACTTAGTGGTTTTTTTTAATGGATTCAATGACTAACCTTCAAATTCGCTTCAAAATCCTATAGCATTGATACCAATTCTGACTTTCCTCCAACAAAATCCTACAGAATATACTATAACACTCTCCATAACTTTGGCTACATTTTTCTCTTCTTCCAGTTTCATCTTTAGGATGATTTTCCAAAGCAAATCCTGGGGCTTCTGAAAGCTGTTAACATAATCTTGATTCTTCCAGTGAGAAGTAAATTATTCCCTATCATTCCCACTTCAATACAATCATAGCAATTATGGCCACATGATTTGGAGATGCTGATGGAAACACTCATCCCAAGAGATAGATTTGAGACACACAAAATACTCCTCAGTTTCTGCTCTTTTTAATTTAGAGAATAGTAATGAGGCCATGTTGAGCTAACCAGCAAGAGTCAGTCATGCTTTTTGCTTTTTCCCTTTAGTTGCAAACTTATTTAAGCCCTTTCAATCCCTGCTCTCTCCTTTGCCCCTTTAGTCATACTTGTAGATATCCATGGCCCCTGTCACAATTCCTGAAATAACAGTCTGAGTAACCAGAAAGCTAAGGGAAAAGTGGTGCCACACAGAAACTCTAGCAGATACTGCCAACTAAGAGTATTATAAAAGTACCATGTTTAATGTCATCTCCATCTCAGTTGCATGAAAGGAGACCCTCAAACATATAAAAGAGAAGCAAGACCAAAAAGAATCCCCTTACCTAGATTCACTTATTAAGTTATTATTAATACTTCAATTTTTTTTGTTGCTACTTCTGTCTTACTCTGTGTGTCTGCACAACCACATACATATAGAATTATTTTTCTGAACCATTTGATGATTAAGTACATACAGCTTGCTGCTTTGCCTTTAGATATTTGTGTGTTTCCCAACAGGAATATTTTCCTATATAATCACAATACAACTATCAACACAACACATTATTTGATCAATCTGCCATCTCAATCCCCGTTTTTGTCAGTTGATCCAGAAATATCTTTCACACTACTTTTCTCCTCTAAGACACAATCCAGTCTAGCAAAACCATAATTTTTTTAAAGCCATTGAATCTACCTTTTTGGATGAGGAGGAAGAGATTATTTCTTTAGCTGCTTAGGCTGTTAGCTTTCACTTATTGCTGCAGCCAAAAGGCCTGAGAATGGCCATTCTTGTTTACCTCTTTTATTTGCTGCTTCTTCTGTCATATCTTGGACTCAGAAACTATACCATAAGTTATTTTGTAATTATGGGTGTAATTAAATAGCCAATATAGAGAAGGGGATAAAGATCTCTCATATGGCTCTGTTGTTATGTGTCAAGTTGTATCCAACTCATAGTGATCCTCATAGGGTTTTCAATCGTTGATTATTTCAGGATTGCCTCAGGAGTGGATTGCTATATGGCTATTGAGAAGGTGATTTTTTTTTGACATGTATCTGACACCTCAGGGAAATTTCTGTTTAGTTTCTGTTAAGTTATTTACGTGTTATGGACAGCTGGGGTTTTACTAATTGATTTGCTTAACATTGCATTCTAGCTTGATGAGACTACATTTACTACTTTCCAAAAGTTAATAAGCACTTTTAGTGACAGTGCAAGAATGATAGTAATAAAGTGTCATAGAAAAACAATTGGTGAAATTGGTGACCAATAAGCATTAGATGACTGAAAAATTATCGTTATGTATGTACAAGAGGAGAAAGGACAGAGGGCTAAACTGTCATCTATAAATGTCATGTTATGTTTTAAAAAGTGTTCACTATCGGGCATGGTCACACATGCCTGTAATCCCAATGACTTCGGAGGCAGAGGCAGGAGGATGGCAAGTTCAAGAGCAGAGGCAGTCTGCATAATTTAGCGAGACCCTGTCTCAAAAAAGTAAAAAAAAAAAAAAAAAAAAAAAAAAAAAAAAAAAAAAAAAAAAAAAAGGGGGGGGGGGCTGAGGGTGCAGCTCAGTGGTCCAGCACTTGCCGAGCATGCAAGCCCAAATTCCTGGGCTCAACCCCCAGTACCACCACCACAGCAACAACAAAAAAAGTGTTAACCACAGTATTAATTAACGCATTTCCAACTTGATTTTCTAAACTCCTAAAACATATTACAAAAAATAATGGGAAATAGCTTGTGACAATGCTTTTGGACATATTAAGCCTTGTTTAAAGTAAATGACTGTATTATTTCAATTTCCTTAAGGCAAAATTTTCCATCCACTGCTTGGCAAATCCAAGATGGCATTTTCAATGGATACTGAGTAGATCATAGTAAGGAATCACAAAGCCTATACAAGGACAATTAAGAAAACTTCATTGTCTAGAACACAAATGATGAAATTAACCCTTAGCTGAACTTTTTATAATCTGTTGTTGTTGTTGTTAGGTGCCGTCGAGTCGGT
>VMDO01008633.1:0-82628 GCA_007922755.1 Pedetes capensis
GAAAAAGAATTGATGCTTTTGAATTGTGGTGCTGGAGACGTCTATTGAATATACCATGGACTGCCAAAAGAACCAACAAATCTGTCCTAGAAGAAGTGCAACCAGAGTGCTCCTTGGAAGCAAGAATGGCCAGACTGCGTCTTACATATTTCGGACATGTGGTCAGGAGAGATCAATCCCTGGAGAAGGACATCATGTTTGGGAGAGTGGCAGGTCAATGCAAAAGAGGAAAACCCTCCACCAGATGGATTGACACAGTGTCTGCAACAATGGGTTTAAACATAAATAAGATCGTTTGCCTGGCACAGAATCAGCAAGTGTTTTGATCTGCTGTACATAGGGTCGCTATGAGTAGGACTCGACCCAATGGCACCTAACAACAACAACAACAACAAGCCCATCTAAGGTTGGAATTTAGCTCAGTTGGTAGAGTGCTGCTCTGAGTTGAGGTCCTGAGTTCAATCCCCAGCCCCGCAAAAATGAGAGACGGACCAAGACAGCCCACTCCCAAAACAATCACCAAACAGTCATTGGAAACTATGAATAGCAGAGAAGCACTGACACAGTGCCAGGCATGGCACAGTGTTGGGGAGTGTTTCGTTCTGTTATACATACGGTTGCTATGAGTTAGACCGGACTACATAGCACCTAATAACAACAACAAGCCCATCTCAGTTTGGCCTGGCCACATTTTGAGTACTCAATAGCCACATGTGGCAAGTAGCTTCCGTGTTGGATGGCAGACTTCCTTGTAGTAGGTCCATGCCTGAGGACTTTGTTACCAAAGTAAAGGAGGTATCTCAGAATAGAAAAGATGGTGTGGTCATTTTTATGTCTTAAATGTCTACCAGCCAATATATCCAAGTTGTTATTAAGAATTGAGAGAATGCTTGGAGTTGTAGCTCAGATACAGCACTTGCCTGGCATGTGTGAGGCCTTTGTTTCAATTCCCAGTACCAGATCAAATAAATAAATAAATAAGAGTATGATAGAGAGAGAAAGGGGAGAAAGAGAAAGAAGGGGGGTGGGCAATCGCAGCTTTGCAATTTTGCATGCTTGGCCGGCAGCTTGAGTTTATGTCCCCAGTACCTAAAGTTCATCGACTGCTGACCTTGTCACAACCACCTGAAGGCCACCCAGCCCCCACGGCCATTAATCACACTGAGTGAGGCCTTGCCGGGCAGAGGAGGTGTAGGACAGCCCTGAGACAGGACGGCAGCTTTGGCAGGTGGCTTTTCTTATGGAGGATTCACAGTCAAGAAAGCAAGCCTTCTGGTGCAGGGAGGGGGGCGTTTGTTTGCTTTTCCTTTTCTCTTTTTGCTGAAGGGAGTTCCTGGGAAAGACGAACGGCCAATGGTGTCGGAAGTAGAATTTCTTGCCAGATTAAAAAAAAAAAAAAACCTTTCCCACCCAGATAGGTGCCCCGCCCAAGGACTGCGCCAACTTCAAAGGATTCAGCCACTGTCCCCGCCCCTCCCGCTCAGAGCTGCCCCAGGGCCAGGCCTGGGCCAGGGAAAGACCCGGCCTGCTCTCCACTTCCGCTCCCGCAGCCAGGGGTGCATGGGGAGCAGCGCGGCCAGGGCGGCCCTTGCTGGTTTAGATCAGAAGGAACCCAGAAGGCCAGCAAATTGCCACTCTTCGGTTCTACAAGGAGCGGGGCTGGAAGCAGGACTAAGGAAACTGGGAGAAATCTGGCGACTTCCGAGTCGAAGAGGATCCAAAAGGCAGAAAGCCCTGCCCCGAGCCACACAGCTGGGTAAAGGGGAGCCAGGACCTGGACGCGTCTCCGACTGGCAGCCAGCCTCTCTGCCTTCAACTCCCTCTGCCTGTGTGATTTGCTGCTGGAATGTCACTGTGTGTTTGCGAGTGGAGGCTTAGAGAGGGAGGGGCATACGCTGGAAGCCACACCCAAGGCCAATAGGGGTGCTACTCACAGACCCCAAAGTAACGCTGGACCCCAGATTTGCCAGGTCATCACTCAACAGATCTTTATTGTGCCCCTACTGTGTGCCAGGCACTGTTCCAGGCACTGAGGGATGTGGCAGAGAAGAAAATAGGCTGCAACTCCTGCCCTTGGCTTCCCTCTCTAGTGAGGGAAACAGACCATAAACAGGTGCGTAGTAGGTTAGAAGGAAACAAGTGGAGGAGGGGGTGAGGTATCCGGAGAAGGGGATCGGCTGCCACTTAAAATAGGGTGGCCAGGGATGACCTCACGGACAAGGTGACATTTGAGCACAGTCTTCCTAGATGTGGAATGTTCAGGTTAACTCCTTAACTTTTTAACTCTTGTAAAATAACAATAGCAATAATAGTAATGTTGTTGTTAGGTGCTGTCCAGTCGGTATCCGACTCATAGTGACCCTACATACAACAGGTGAGACACTATTCAGTGCTTCTCTGCTATTCATAGGATTTTCAAAGGCAGGTTGATTTTTGGGAGGGGATCGCCGGGTCTTTCTCCTAAGCCTACAGTATCTGGTGTTCCCAGGCGGTCTCCCATCCAGGTACTAACCAGGCCCGACCCTGCTTGGCTTCCGAGATCTGAGGGGATCGGATTCCGCAGGGCTACGGCTGCAGGCTGTGGCAATAATAATAGGCGAGTCTATTTCAAGTGCTTCCTGGGCACTCTCCTAAATTTTTTACAGGCACTAAACTCATCCAGTCCCCTCCCTCCCCGCAGCCCTGACGCAGGTTTGATGCCAGCCCCATTTGAAAGCAGAGGTGAAGGGTGAGGTATGTCTGAGGCCACACAGTTAAAACCCAGGCAAGCAGGCCCACTCCAGAGCCTACCCCTGTCCCTGCCATCCCTGAAAGGGAGGGTCCTAAACAGAAGGTCTCTTGGGTCCTTCCTAGTTCCAAAGAGGAGATGCCCATCAGAAAATTGACAGGAATGTTTTCCTGTTTCTTGTGACTTATGACCTTAGTGCTTCTATTTTTCTATCTCCAACAATGAGTGATAAACTTTTTTCTTCGTTCGTTCATTCCTTCCTTCCCTCTTTCCTTCCTTCCTTCATTTTCTTCCTTTCTTTTTTCTTTCTTTCTTTCTTTCTTTCTTTCTTTCTTTTTTTTTTTTGAGGGAGGGGAGAGAGGGTCTCATTCAGTAGCCTAGGCTGGCCTCGAACTGATGATCCTCCTGCTTCAGCCTCCCAAGAGATGGGATTACAGGTGTGTGCCACCACTCCTAGCTCCTGAGTGACAAACTTCTATACAAATAACTCCTGGCTAGGAGGCTGGGATTTATCTCAGTTGGTAGAGCACTGCACTGCAGTCTCTGAGGTTCCGAGTTCAATTCCCAGCACGGCAAAAATGGGAGAGGGGCCTGGCAATCCACTCCCAAGGCAATCCGGAAACAGTCAGCCATTGAAAACTCTCTGAGGGTCGCTATGAGTCGGATACCGACTCGACGGCACCAAACAACAACAACAACAACAGGGAGGCATCATGGTGGGCATGTCTGAGGATACAGGTGTGAATCTAGTCCTAAGAATACAATCTTTGCTTCTGATAGAAACACCAGAAAAAGGTGGGCAGGAAGAGATGTGACCCAAAGGCTGTGCAGCCAGTTTCAGAGGTGGTCAGAGGCCCAGGTGGTGCAGGCGTCTGCCAAGACCTGCTCAGAGGCCCAAATGGGGATCGTGTCTGCTGGGAAGGCGGGAGTTTGAGGTGAGGGGAAAGCGGGGAGCTGCAGAGGGGGGACAAGAGTGCACAGGTATGAACGGGGGAGGATGGAGCAATGCAAGGCACATGGGAAGCTTGTTTACCAAAAACAATCTGTTTCAAGGTCAATTTCCAGATTGTTAAGATTAACAAGCAAGAAACTGCTACCAAACCCTGCTTTTCTCTTTTGATAGGAGTTAGAATGTTGAGCAATCAAAAGCATCAGCAAACCCTAAAATCACTTCCAGCTGGCGGGGGGGAGGCAGGTGAGCTGACTTCCTGATCAAATGCTTGCCCTGGACACTCAGTGTGAGCCAAGTGGGAAACCATGGTGACAAAAGGAAACTCCATTTGCGTGGCAGGCAGTGGGTAGGTCCCGTCCGGCTGTTATTCACTGGAGGGGGCCTTGGGCTTCCCTTCTCTTTAACTTCGGTTCCCCATTCTGCAAATAGAGGACATCCTCCCCCCACACCCACCCCCCGCCAGCAGTTTGGGGATGAAGTGAGCTTGTGTGTGCGCAGTGCATAGAATTGGTTGGTGCTGAGTCGGGCGTGGTGGCACACGCCTGTAATCCCAGCGGCTCCTGTAATCCCAGCGGCTCCTGTAATCCCAGCGGCTCCGGAGGTGGAGGTGAGAGGATCGCAAGTTTGAGACCAGAGGCAGTCTGTGTAATTTAGTGAGACCCTGTCTCAAAAAGTAAAAAAAAAAAAAAAAAAAAAAAAAGGGCTGGGGGTGCAGCTCAGTGATCCAGCACTTGCAGAGCATGCAAGCGCAAGGCCCTGAGTTCAACCCCCAGCACCGCAAAAAAGAAAAAAAAAAAAAAAAAAAAGAATTGGTTGGTGCTCTGTCCAGCCTTCTGGGCTCCCTCTGGCTGGTTCTGTGCCCGTCCCCAACTCCGGGCACTTTGCTTCCAAGGACTCCCAGCTGAGCTGGTCTCTGAAGGATGGCCCCCAGGCGACTGGAGCTGCTTTACCCAGAAGCAAAGATCAAAACGCCTGGGGGCTCATGCTGCCTTCCTGGCCCCAGGGGCCTACAGCTCAGGAGCCCATTGCTTCCAGAGGAAGAGATTCTGAGGTGTCATTTATGCCCTTGGGAGGAGTCCCACTGTTTCTTTGCCTCTTCCCACCTCCTTGTCCTCTTTCTTTGCTGGTTCTTGGTGGGGAATGTTGTTGTTGTTAGGTGCTGTCGAGTCGTGTCCGACTCATAGCAACCCTCATAGGGTCTTCAATGGCTGACTGTTTCAGGATTGCCTCGGGAGTGGATTGCGACATCCTTCTCCCATTTTTGCGGTGCTGGGAATTGAACCTGGGACCTGGGAGATTGCAGAGTGGTGCTCTGCCAACTGAGCTAAATCCCAGCCCTTGGTAGGGATGTTGTTGTTGTTAGGTGCCATCGAGTCATGTCTAACTCATAGTGACCCTCATAGGGTTTTCAATGGCTGACTGTTTTGGGATTGCCTCGGGAGTGGATTGCCACATCTTTCTCCCTTTTTTTTTTTTTTTTTTTTTTTTTTTTGTGGTGCTGGGAATCGAACTCGAGACCTCAGAGACTGCAGAGTGGGGCTCTACCAACTGAGCTAAATCCCAGCCCTTGGTGGGGTAGCAGCACAGTAATCATTGTATATGAGCTACACCCTGACTTTGTGCATGCCCGCCCCATCACCAAAGCAGCAGGGAGCTTTCGTCTTCCTGGGCCTCTGGGGGCTTGAGCAGCTCAGTCCTCTCAGCCCGCACAGCCTGCCCTGTTTTCCTCCCAGGGGTGGTTGGCTTATTCCCACTACACTCCCTATGTGACCTTTCTCAGGGCTCCAGGACAGAGACTATGTCCCCGGTGTAAGACAAGGCCCAGGCGAGGTTCATCTGAATGCCGTAGGAGGAAGGCACATGCTTTTGGAAATTGTCAAGGGGACAAATCATGAACCCAGATTTTTGATCAACAAAACTTAAATAGAAACGGAGGCTATTCATTCTACCACCGGATTTAGTGCTTTTAACAAGAAACACACATGCTCAAAAAATAGGACCTCAGAATTCAGTCTTACTCTGAGCTTGACTGTGGCTGAGTTTCCACACTTCAGGGACTTCAGTGAGAGCCTGGGAGCAGATCGAGCCCCTCAGCATGCAGGCTTGGATACATACTGCCCTCCTCACAGTCCTCCTCACAGTCCTCCTCTTCCCCATTTCAACTCCCCTTCAAAACTAGCTCATTTTAAAAATATTAGTAATCAACTAGGTGCCGTGGCACATGCCTGTAATCCCAACGACTTGGGAGGCAGAGGCAGGAGGATGGTGAGTTTGAAGCCAGAGGCAGCCTGCATAACTTAGCAAGACCCTGACTCAGACTAAGAAATAACAAAAAATGGGCTAGGGGTGCATCCCAGTGGTAGAGCGCTTGCAGAGTATGTGCAAGGCCCTGGGTTCAATCCCCCAGTACTGCAATCAATCAATCAATCAATCAATCAATCAAATTAGTAATCAAACTTACCTTATGAGACCCACCAGCCTGGCCTTTCTTTTCTTTTTCCCTTTATTAGTAAATGATGATGGGGTACAGAGTAATAGAGCATTGACTTTTCCCGTTGTGCATCCTTTACATCACCTCTCAGCCTTGCTTTTCTAATGGTGGAATTCTTCAGTTTGTCCCACACACCCCTCATGCCAACAACCTGGGAAATGGTGCTCGTGTTTGTATGTGCACAGCACTGCTATCAACCATGTGTCCAGCCCCTTGGAATCCAGGAAGACAGAGAAGTCTGCTCTGGAACTGGGCCCACCCAAGGGGCTATAGGAGGCATTGTGAGAGGTGGGGGGCAGATCCAGCCGAGGCTGGGAGGGGAGCCAGAGAGTGGTTCAGTCTAGTGGGCCCCATCCTGGCAGGACATCAGCTTGGGGATCCGCCTGTACACAGACATCTAGAATCAGAGCGACCAGGTAACTGACCCTAAGCACTGGAGAAGTTTAGCTCAAGACTGTCATAGGTCCCAAGAGGAGGGCAGGGCGGGGACAAGGTATCCAGAACTGAGCACTAGAATGTCTGTCCTAGACTGAGTAGTAGAGGGGAGTGAGTGAGTGAGTTTGCAGAGATCAGAGGGCAGAACCTGGCAGACCTTGCCATGGCAGGTAACCCCTCAGGCCGGGAAAAAAGTGCAGACATCCACCTAGGAAATGCGGGATCAGGCTGACTTGAAAGGAAGAGCCCAGCACTGGAGCCCCTTACATCACTCTGGCTTCTGCAGGCCAGACCAGGAATGAGCCTTTCCAAGGGAGCCAGAGACTCACCTGACCCAAGCTCAAACCCAGGTTCCCTGACTTTTGGTTCAATGACTGCATTAAGTGAACCCCCCAGGACCAAATGCCAGAAAATCCTAGTCCTAATTCTGCTATCCCCAGTTAGCCAACTTCAGGGAACTAGAAAGTGTTTGTCACATGAGTCCTTTCTGCGCACAACAAAGCAGGAGTACTGGGCTGGCTGTTTACGGAACATTTGTGGAGTGTGAGTCTGGTGAAGGAGTACAAAACCCTCAATGTGGTTGAACTAAACCAACAGACAACCTTGATTACGGATAGAAAAGTCGAACACATCAAATCACATGAACCCAGATTTCAAAATCTCTAGGTTCTGTTGGAATTTGGTTGTGGCAAATATTGACTGAAGTTGGTGGGCCACTGCCTGGGTCTTGTCCGTGTTTTGGTTATGTGGAAACTCTGACAGGCTGTAGTGGAGAGATTAGGATCCAGAGGAATTGGGGGACCGGCTGGTTCTGGGCCTGTCTCTGTTACCAGCCAGCAGTGTGTCCTTCAATGACCCTCTTGGACTCACTGCCTGCTCAGTTTCCTCATTTGTAGGAAGCAGGGGTTGGGCCAGATCTTTTCCAGTTCTAAAAATGTGGTGTTACGTCATGGAGGGGCGTGGGGCACCAGGGCTAAAACCATCTGACATTAATTTGGACCGAAAACTACTCTGATGAGTGGTTTCAGGTTTGGGGGGTGGCTTGAAATGTGCTTGTGAGGTCCAAATTGGCCTCTTCCAAAGCCCAGGTTGACGAAGCTCGCGGTCTTGGTGAGCACGTACGTCTCCAGGTTGGACAGATAGTATGAAATCTGATGCCATTGACAATAAAGGTTGGGCCACATCTGGCTGGATTCTGCAGGTTTTTTTTTTTTTTTTAAAGCATCAGGTATTTTCTTTCCATTTTTAGTTGTTTGAGGCTCAGTTCAAATAGAGCTGGAAACTCCAAATGAGGACTCAAGTATTTTAATTCACAGTCTCTCAACATTAAATGCTACAGAAGGGTCCCTGAGACTCTGATTGGTAGACACTGGGGAGAACCAGGACAATTCCAACGTGGGAACTTTGGTGGGAAAGCTGCTCACTGGCAGTATCTGCTACCATCTCAAACATTTGCAGCTCTCTTTTCCTCAAGTGCAGGGTGAAGTGAAGAAAGGTTTCCTTGCAGATAAGGGATGTTAACGCAGCCATGACAATGGGCAGCCTCTTGTAGGCAGGAGATCTAGACTCACTGTGTTGTAGGATTGTAGAGGGAACACTATGTTAAGGATGCACTGTTGACACTTGTTTTAATTCCCAAAGTAAAGTGCAAGGGGAAAAGGAGGCTCTATGGTCCTCTAAAGGCCTCTTGAGTTTATTTATGTAAGGTGAGGATTCCCAGTGGACTGCTCACAGTCAGAGAGGAAGCCCAACTGTGTGGGGTCAGCAAGGGGCAGTTGTCTGGATTCAAGATACACACAGGGTGATTAGGTATCAGTGGGTGCTGGCCAGCCTTGGGTGGCAATAAGGGTGACCAGCTCTCTCCAGCACTCCCCAGGCAAGTCCACTCTTTCAGCTTTTGCTCTGTCTACCATGTTGTGACATGGGAAAAGACTTTCTCCAGCTGTAGAAGAGGTATTCAGTACACAGAATGCCCCAGGGCTACAAGTGGCCTCATGAAACACTTGGACACCACATTAACTATATCTCTTACTTATCCACAGTGATAGTGATATTGAGGGACCTAGATATGTCCAAACCACAGATACTACAAGAATTATTTATGTCAGACACATAGATTGTTGTCTTTTATTGTTTCTTGAGCCTCATTAGAGAATCACATGTCTTTAGAATGGGAAGATTAATCCATTCTTCACCTTTTTTAAAACAGTGTGGAAAAATCATGTAACACAAATTTATCCTCTTTATCAATTTTAAGTGTACACTACAGCACGGTTAACTGTATACACGTTGTGGAACAGCAGCTCTCTAGACCATTTCATCTTATAAACCTGAACCTCTGTACCCGTGGAGCAACAGCAGCTCTCCATTTCTCCCTTCCCAGATGCTTGTCATTCCATTCCATTTTCTGTTTCTATGATTACTGAAGATACTGCCACAATGCTCACATTCTTTCACATTCTGTCTCACAACAAGCTTTGAGATGCAGGCATTATTATTATTATTATTATTATTATTATTATTATTATTATTAATTCTATTTTACAGCCAAGCAAACTGAGCCATTGAGAATTTAAATGATTTGTGTAACTCCACATAGCTAGTAAATAAAAGAGTGGGACCTTGTGCCCAGATCTCCTGAATTCTAGGCTAGGAACATGGCCCTTTGCTGTACTGTACTGGGTTGAATAGCACACACGCTCCCCCCAACCCCAATCACCTCACACACATCAAATTCACATCTACACAGAACCTGGAATGTAACTTTATTTGGAGCTAGGGGGTTTGAAGATGTAACCAGTTAGGTCAAGAGGAGGTTATACTAGATTAAAGGGTGCCCTGCATCTGAGGACTGATGTATTTTTTTTCAGTAATCATATTTTATTGGTAATTTTAAATGTATAATTTAATAGATCTCATTATGATATTTCTAGACACACATTTCCTTGTACATTGCTCATGTTTCCCTCCCCCTTTACCTTCACCTTACCAACCTCCCCTACCTTCTCCCACCCACCAATGGTCCTCCCTCTACTTGTACGTCATTTTTGTGAATCTATCTATCTATATATGTACTTGCTGATTTTGCCGTAAAGGCAACATATGCAATAGTTCCTTTTTCTTCCATTACCCTTCTTTCTTGTCCCCTCCTTCTTTTCTTTAATCAGTTATCTTATATAGGCCCCTTCTATTTTCATGACCTGTATGTTTTAATATTGAATATATTTTGAAGTCTAACATCCACATATGAGAGACAACATGATGTTTATCTTTCTGCATCTGGCTTATTTCACTTAAAATGATGATCTCTACTTCCATTCATTGTCCAACAAATGTCATAATTTTTTCCTTCTTTAAGGCTGAATAAAACTCCATGGTGGATATATACCACAGTCTCCTTAACCACTCACCTGCTGATGGACATCTAGGTTGATTCCATATCTTGACTATTGCAACTAACACCACAATAAACATAGATGAGCAGGAATTTCTGTGGTATATTGACTTACATTTGCTAGGATATAGATTCAGGAGTGGAATAGCCAGGTCATATGGTAGTTCCATTTTTAGTTTTCTGAGGAACCTCCTTACTGAATTCCATATTGGTTGCACCAAGCTACATTCCCAACAGCGATGTATTAGGGTTCCTTTCTTCCTGCATCCTCGCCAGCATTTGCTGTTTGTTTGATTGATGGTAGCCATTCTGACTGGGCTGAGATTGTATCTCAATGTAGTTTTGATTTTCATTTCCCTTATGGCTAAGGATGTTGAATATTTTTCATATGATTGTTGACCATTTGTATTTCTTCTTTTGAGAAGGTTCTGTTCAGTTCTTTGGCCTATTTTTTTTTATTGACTACCTAGCCTTTTTGGTGTTTAATTTTTTGAAATCTTTATGTATTCCAGATATTAGTCCCCTATCTAATGAATAATTGGCAAAGATTTTCTCCCATTCTGTATGTTGGCTCTTCACTCTGATAATTATGTCCTCTGCTGTGCAAAAACTTTTTTAATTTCATGCAATCCCATTTGTCAATTCATGCTATGGTTTCCTATGCTTTGGGGGTCCTATCCAGAAAGTCTTTGCCTTGATTATGTCCTGAAGTATTTACCCTCTGTTTTCCTCTAGCAGTTTTAAAGTTCCATGTTTTACATTAAGGTCTTTGATCCATTTAGAAAAATGAATTTGTACATGGGAGAGAAAGAGGGATCTAGTTTCAATCTTCTACATGGGGATATCCAGTTCTCCCAGCACCATTTGTTAAAGAGGGTATCTTTTCTCCAACTTATATTTTTGGCATCTTTGTCAAATATCAGGTGGCTCTAGCTGCATGGGTTTATTTCTGGATCCTCTATTCCATTCCATTGGTGTACATGTCTGTTTTTGTGCCAGTGCCATGCAGTTTTTGTTACCATGGTCTTGTAGTATAATTTGAAATTAGTTATTGTGATGCCTCCTGCATTGTTCTTTCTGCTCAGGATCGCTTTAGCAATTTCAGGTCTTTTGTGCTTCCATATGAATTTTAGATTATTTTCTCTATTTCTGTGAAGAATATCATAGGGATTTTGATGAGAATTGCATTAAATCTATAGATTTCTTTTGGTAATATAGCCATTTTCACAATATTGATTCTCCCAATCCATGAGCATAGGAGAGCTTTCTACTTTTTGATGTCTTCTTTAATTTCTTGCTTTAGTGTTTTAAAGTTTTCATTGAGGTTTTTCACCCCTGTGGCTAGGTTTATTCCCAGGTTTTTTATTTCTTTTGAAGCTATTGTGCATAGGATTATTTTCCTGGTTTCTTTCTGTGCCTGGTCATTATTGGTATAAAGAAAAACTACTGATTTTTTATGTTAATTTTGTATCCTGCTGCATTGCTGAAAGTGTTTCTCAGCTCTAAGAGTTTTCAGATGAAGTCTTTAGGGTTTACTTTTATTTTTATTTATTTATTTTTGTGATACTTGAGGGTTGAACCAAGGGCCTCACACATACTTTGCAAGGCTCTACCACTAGGCTACACCCTCCAGCCCATTGTTTATTTTTTATTTTGAGTCAAGGTCTCACTAAGTTATTGTAGGCTGCCTCTGCCCTCGAACTTGCAATCCTCCTGCCTCCACCTCCCAAGTTACTGGTATTACAGGCATGCACCACCGCACCCAGCTTCTTTAGGGTCTTTTAAGGATAGGATCACATCATTTGCATATAAGGATTCACACAGGGAATTAACATGTTGTACAAAGGAAGGTGGTGGCTAAGAGGACATGGTTCAAATTCAGTGTCATAGCAAGGGGCTCATGTTCAAATCTGCAGGGTTTTAAAATGCAAGCATTTCTGTTTTATGGGAGTACAAATAGTTAATCATGTGAATCACAATGAAGGGTTACGGGTTTTCTTAAAAGGGATCAAAAATACCTGCCGCTGAGTAGCTGAGCTGGTGAAAGCAGTTGTATGACTTATATTCACCAAGGCCTAATGACTAGTATAATTCACAAGAACCCGTCCAACAGGCTCTTGAGCTTAAAGGTACCCAAGATATGATCCAAACTCATTCTTTTGGCCGACAGAAGCACAGGGTCAGAGACTCTTTCTAGTTCCTTCCCTGTGCTCTCGCCCCACCTCAGCCAGGTGGACAAAGAGCTCTGCTGTTTCTCTTTTTACTTGCCCCTCTGCTATCTTCTCCTTCAATCCCCCTCTGTCTGCACAGTGTCTGATCTGACATTGCCTGGAGTTTAAGTTGTAAGCTCCAGTGGAGTGTAACAGTCCATCCACTTATCCATCCATCTACCCATCTACACATCTACCCATCCATCCATCCATTCCATATTTATTTAGCAAGCTGCTATGTGTCTATCGCCATGCTCTTTGGATGGAAAGATTGTTAGGATGAGATATTTGCTACTAATAAGATTATAGTCTAATCAGAGAGATAACACTTGTATGCAAGTAAATAGCCTCAAACTAGCCTCCTGCAATCGAGCGGCTCCCCATTCAGCAAAGCATTTGAAGAATTGGAGAAACAATTGTTAGTAGAGGACATGTTCAGTTTTTAAAATAGGGACCATCTACAGATCTGTATGATTTGACAAGCTAGTGAATCATATATTTGGCAACCATGCAGCCTGAATTTTTCAAAATAACTCTGATTTAAAGCCAGGCATGGTAGCTCAAGCCGGTAATCCCAATGACTCAGGAGTTGGAGGCAGGAGAATCACAAGTTAGAGGCCAGAGGCAGCCTGCATAACTTAGCCAGACCCTGTGTCAAGATAAAAAGTAAAATTAATAGAAAGGAACTGGGGCACAGCTCAGTTGTACAGCACTTGCGAAGTATGCACAAGGTCTTTGGTTCAATGCCCCCTCCCAGTACTGCCAGAAAACCCCCCAAATAACTCTGATTTAAAATATTCTATTCTCAAAATGAAACAAAAGGAAATAAAGAAAAATAAAATAAATGAAAAAAAATCCAAAACAAATTTTTAAAGATTTTTAAAAGATAAAATATTCTATTCTGTTAAAAAACATTCTATTCTGTTTTAAGCTTGTGTGTCCTGACTGTTGCTTAGGAAATCTGGGTGCCATGCTGCTGTTAGGGTTTTCTGAACCTACACAGTCTTCCCTGCACCTTCCTTTTCTGCTTCAGACAGATTGGCCCTTTGGACTCCAAACCTAAAGTCTCCTGTTACAGTGTATCTATTGTTGGAAGGGCTGGGATTTAGCTCAGTTGGTAGAGCACTGTGCTACGTCTCTGAGGTCCCAACTTTGATTCCCAGCACCGCAAAAATGGGAGAAGGACCTGGCAATCCACTCCCAAGCCAATCCCGAAACAGTCAGCCATTGAAAACCCTGTGAGGGTTGCTATGAGTCGACACCTAAGAACAGCAACAACATTGTTGGAAAGGTATCACCCCAAACCATACAGTAGTTACATCTGCATCAATTACTTGAAGCCCTGCTTTGAGTAGGACTGCACAGGTTACACAAAGGTACATAAGAAAGTCAAGAAGCACTGGGCTGTGGGGCTGAAGGGGAGACAGAATATGCTGAGTATCATGGAGCAGGCACCAACGCCATACTTAGTGGCTCTTCCCGCCAGAACTTCCAGTGAGCATTGCAGAAGAGTAGAAAGGAGCTGGAGGAAGGGTCTGAGGAGGTGGGAGAGACTCTGATTGTCTCATCCCATTCATCATGTGACCCAGCCTAACCTCTGCTAGCCCAGGGGCCAGATGACCCCAATCATCATAAGAAGGAAGTCTATGAAGTCTTTGGGTTCCAGTTTAGTAACTAAAGGGACCCCTACTTTCTCTTTCCCCAACAGCTAGGACAAAAGAATAAGTCAATATTTTTCTTTAATGTAAACACCTTCTCCTGTGTATGAAGACCAGTGACTCCCTGAGAGACAAGTGTCACTTAACCACAGACAAATTTAACCAGAAATTAGGAGCATATCAGAGAAGGGCTGAAAATCACCTGGGACTTCATCCAGCTTACTTAGCCCTACATAGGGGGGGCTGTGTGATGCCCCACAGACTAAGGATGCTATCACAAACATCCTTATTTTCTCAAAGGCTTTGCCTTACTGATGTCTCCATTTGAATTGTCAAGGTAACTTTTAAAATATGCTATATTGCCAGGTGCAGTGGTGGACACCTGTAATCCCAGAGACTCAGGAGGCAGAGGCAGGAGGATCACAAGTTCAAGGCTGGAGGCAGTCTGCATAATTTAGTGAGACCCTGTCTCAAAAAGTAAAAAAGTAGGCTGGGGTGCAGCTCAGTGGTGCAGCACTTGCAAAGCATGCAAGCCTGAGGCCCTGGGTTCAACCCCCAGTACCATTAAATAAATAAATATAAAAATAAAATATGCTATATTATATGTGTATTTGAAGTGGATATACACACTTAGACTAGATCTGTTATAAATAGATGTTTTCCTTCAGTAAAACTTATTTTGCTCATCCAAACACCTTTTGAGAACTCACTGTGTACTGAACATTCATCAGGGCTGAAGGGCTAAGAGCGCTTGGAACGCGGCAGGTGTTACAGAATTCTGAGCATGAAACTGGAAGTGTGCCTCCTTCCTCCTCCCTGTTGGGGGTGGGTCCCCTTTCAAAACAAGCCTTTTGGACCTGAATCCTACTCTGTAAGCCAAGTCAGCAGTGGAAGCTTTAAGGTGAGCTCCTTAAATTCCACGACAAGGAACCCCAAGGCACTGGCCCTCCACTCTTCTTGATTGATATTATCTGAAGTAAAGTTGAGAAAACCTTCTGTCTTTGCCAGACACTGTGGTGCAGACCTGTCTGAAGCAAGGAGGATGATTTGATTGAAGCCAGAGGCAGCCTGTGCAACTTAGTGAGATCCTGACTCAAAATAAAAAATAAAAAATGGGCTTGGGGGTGCAGCTCAGTGGTAGAGCACTTGCCTAGCATGTTCAAAGCCCTGAGTTCAACTCCCCAGGCAGAAAAAAGAAGGAGGAGGAGGAGGAAGAAGAAGAAGGAGTAGGAGGAGGAAGAAGAGGAAGAAGAAGAAGAAGAAGAAGAAGAAGAAGAGGAGGAGGAGGAGGAGGAGGAGGGGGGGAGAAGAAAAAGGAGGAGGAGGAGGAGAAGGAGGAAGAAGAGGAGGAGGAGGTAGAGGAGGAAGGCGGCAAGGATGACCAGGAAGACCTTCTGTTATAAAAATGCTTTGGCCTAAGGTATTTAACCCCCACTTGCCTTCACTTGCTGGGCTGTGTTTCCCCATCTGCCATCTTGCCCTTGCCTGTGAAGACAGGAACAACTTCCAAGCAAGGCTCAGAGTGGTTGGATGATCCTTTCTGGGTCAGACAGTGAATTGGGATGGTGACCATCATCTCCAGCATTGCAAGGGTACCAGGGGACAATCCATACCATCTAGGGCAGGCAAGAGCCTGAGAGATCCTATTTTGTGCCAAGGCCCCTGTTTTACAGATGAAGAAAGTGAGGCCCAAAGTTATTGATCTATAACACTGTGAAATCATGGCTTCTTAAAGATAAAGGGTAGCTTTCTCATCATCTAGCTTCACCACTCACCCAGAAAGAAACACTTTCCACTTATTGCCAGATGCTCTCTGGGCTTAGGCCTGCACAGTCATGGAGTCAGAGAGTATGTGCTTTTTTTCCTGCCCATTCACTTGCACACACGTCTAAGGCTTGTCAAGTCTTCTTAATACCCAGAGGACGTCTACTCACTGGTTGGATGCACTGATGACTATGATCCAGAGCTTCCAAAACAAAACCTGTATCTTCTGGGTCCCAGGAAGGTTGAGCATCTCCTTGCCCCCATGGCATCCTTCAACCCCAGCAGTCCCCAACCTTCTTGGTATCTGGAACCAGTTTTTTGGAAGATAATTCTTCCATGGATGGGGGTAGGGGATCATTTCAGAATGACTCAAGTGAGGGGAAGTGATTGTAAATACAGATGAAGCTTTGCTGGCTCACCTGCTGCTCACCTCCAACTGTGCGGCCCAGTTCCAAACAAGCCATGGCCCCGGTACCAGCTCATGGCCAGGTGTTGGGGATCCCTGTTCCACCTCACTGGACCATTAGCCTTCTCCTGCTCCAGTTTCCTTGGGAAGTTAGGTCTTTACTGACCATCAATACTGTGGCTTAGCTTGGTGTGTTTATTCACTTTCTTTTTATTTATTAGTGATAACTGCCACCTTCTAAAAATGCCATTTATTCCCTTCCCTCTTTCCTGAGGTGCAGAAACACTTATTATTAGAACATCTGTGAGCTCATGGCCCTCTTTAGAATCAAAGCAATGAAAAAAGCTTGAGTGTGTGTCTCTTGACAGAGCTACTTAAATGTAATCATAGATCTGTCACAAAATAGGCAGGCTTATGAGAGGTTGTCAAAGTTTTTCCTGAAGTGGGAGATGTTTAGGGGAAAAAAAATTATGTTAATGGAAAAGGAACAAGGAGGAAAAATCACAAACTAAGTAATTTTTGTGAGTTTTATATAGCTACAGTGTTGCAAACTTTGCCTTGACTAATGATATTGCAGAGGATTCTTGAAAAAGTGAAAAATGAAGTTCTGAGTTGTACATGTGGTAGAGGGTCTTGATTTGCCCATTCTATGAGGGTTTAATTACCTTAGCCTAGTGAGGAAACAGGGCTGGGATTTAGCTCAGTTGGTAGAGCACTGAGCTGCAGTCTCTGAGGTCCCGAGTTCAATTCTCAGCACTGCAAAAATGGGAGAAGGACCTGGCAACCTACTCCCAAGGCATTCCTGAAACAGTCAGCCACTGAAAACCCTATGAGGGTCACTATGAGTCAGATACTGACTCAACAGCACCTAGCAACAACAACAACAGTGAGGAAACATATAAGATGAACATACTCATTTTCTATCATCCAAATTTGAGACCATTGTTTTGAAATGGGGACATCAAAGGCAGCTGCTTAATAAACGCACAGTTTTCTTTAGGTGAAGTCCTGCTCAAATGATTCTAAGTCACATGCCGCACCATGACTCTAGAGGGGCTGCAGATTCTTAGCTATTTTTAAAAAGACATTTGAATTTGTATCTTAACATAAAGGAGAAAAATACACAGACCTCCAGCTTCTGTGGAAGAGATCAATGGAGAATGTTGTTTTCTTTATTTCTCAGGCCAGACTCTTTAATGTCTTGCAGACACTGGCATGGACACCCAAATCCCAAAAGGATTCCTCTCTGGCCTAAGCATATGCTTGCTTCCAGCAACCAGCTCTTCAGTGCCCAGAATTTGGAGGTACAGTTTCAAGAACATATTATCAGTAGGCCTGGTGCTGGCTGGCTCTTATGTGGCTCAGAACTATGCTAGGGCAGTCCTAGAACTTTGAGGCAATGTATAAGTTCTAGAGAGCCTGGGCAGTAAAGCCTGCCCTCGGGACATTACGGCATCACTCCTTTCCCAAATCTCCAAGCACTCCAGTGATAGTTATGTGATCCGTAACTAGTCTACATACATAAGGTTTCAGAACTCTTCCTGACTTAACATGTATTTTTCTCTTTTATCACCAGCCTAATACTCCCATTCCTTTTTGCCCTGAATTAGTAGTCATCAGCACGGCTCATGAACAGAATCAGAGACAGAAATCACACGATCTTCTCAATAGATGCAGAAAATAAATGCGTTTGACAAAGTTCAATATTCCTTTGTGATAAAAGCCCTGAAGAAACCAGGAATAGAAGGAACATACCTCAACATAATAAAGGCTATGTATGACAAATTAATTATCAAATTATACTAAATGGAGAAAAACTGAAAGCATCTCCTCTAAAATCAGGAATGAGACAAGGATGTCATTTTTTTTCACTGATTCAATATAGTGCTTGAGTTCTTAGCCAGAGCAGTAAGGCAAGAGAAAGAAATAAACGAGATAGGAAAGAAAGAAGTCAAATTATTCCTAAATGCAGATGATAGGATGCCATACTTAAAAGACCCTAAAGATTCTACTGTACATAGGATCGCTATGAGTCGGACTCAACTCAACGGCACCTAACAACAACAACAACAACAAAAGATTCTACCAGAAAACTCTTAAATATGATAAACACTTTCAGCAAGCAGCAGGATAAAAAATCGACACATAAAAAGCAGTAGTTTTTCTATGTACCCAATAATGAGCATGTTGAGAAAGAAATCTGGAAAACAATCCCATTCATTATAGCTCAAATGATTCGTTATAGCCTCAAAAAATAAATAAAACACATAGGAAGAAAGCTAACCAAGGAGGTAATACAATGAAAACTTTAAAACCTTGAAGAAAGAAATTGAAGAAAACACCAGAAGATGGAAAGGCTTCCCATGCTCATGGATTGGCAGAATTAACATTGTGAAAATGGCTGTATGACTGAAAGTGAGTGGATTTGATTCAATCTCCATCAAAATTCCAATTACATTTGTCACAAAAATAGAAAAAACAATCCTAAAATTCATATAAAGGCACAGAAGATTCCTAATAATAAAAGTTGTCCAGGAAAAAGGAGAAATGAGGGAAGTGTTTCAATATCTGATTTCAAATTATACTACAGAGCCACAGTAACAAAAACAGCATGGCATTGGCCCCCAAACAGACATGGAGACCAAAGCACTAGGATAGAGGTCCCAGAAATAAATTCACACAGCTATAGCCATCTGATTTTCAACAAAGGTGCCGAAAACATACATTGGAAAAAAGCCTCTTCAACAAAGGGTGCTAAGGAAAAGGATATGTACTTGTAGAAGAATGAAATTAGATCCCTCTCTCTCACCCTGAACAAAAACAAATTCAAAATGCATCAAAGATCTTAATGTAAGACCGGAAACTTTGAACACTTCTTGATATAGGCATGGGCAATGACTTTCTGAATAGGATTGCAATAGCTCAGACCATAATAGCAAGAATTGACAAATGAGAATGTATCAAGTTAAGGTGCTTCAGTGTATCAAATGAAACAATTAACAGTGAAGGGACAGCCTATAGAATAGAAGAAAATCTTTGCTAGCTATTCATCTGACAAGAGATGAATATCCAGATTTGTCATAGTTTGAATATAAAATGTCCCCCAAAGGTTATGTTCTTTAATGTTCAGTCCCCAGCTGGTGGCGCTGTTTGTAGAGGCTGTGGAGACTGTGGGAAATGGGATTCTTGCTTTATATAAGTGGTTCCCTGGGGAGGGGCTGTGAGGCTCTTTTACTAAGACTTGCAGTTCTGGAAATCTCTGTCTCCTGCCCCATGATGCTGTGAGGCTGTCTTCCACGGGCTCTGCCTCCTGCTGCTGCCTCCATCATCCTGGATTGATCCTCTGTGAGCTTCCAATAAACCTTTTCCGCTATTAGTTTGGTTGAGTTGGTTCTTCTGCTACAGTGATGACAGCTGACTAATACCAGAATATATAAAGAATTTAAAAAAAATTAAACACAAAAAGAAAAGATAATCTAACCAGTAAGTGGGCAAATTCACTGAACAGTTCTCAAAAGATGTACAAATGTCCAATAAACAAGTGAAAAAATGCTCAACATCCTTAGCCATAAAGGAAACGCAAACCAAAACGACACTGAGATTCCATGTGCCCCAGTCAGAGTGGCTGTCATCAAGAAAACAAACAACAACAAATGCGGGTGAGGATGTAGGGGGAAAAAGAAACGCTTATGCTGCTGGTCAGAATGTAATTTAGTGCATCCACTGTGGAAATCAGCATGGCAGTTCCTCAAAAAACTAAAAATAGAACTATCCTATGACCCTGTTACACCACTCTTGGGTATATACCTGAAGGAACCTGGGTGAGCGTCTAATAGAGAGATCTGCACACCTATGTTCAATGCAGCACTTTTCACAACAGCCAAGTTACAGAATCAGCCTAGGTGCCTAGCAACAGGTGAATGGATAAAGAACATGTATTTTTACACAATGGAGTCTCATTCAGCCATAAAGAAGAACAAAATTATGTCATATGTGGAAGGATGGGTGGAACTGGAGATCATCATGTTCAGGAAATAAGCCAGACTCAGAAAGACAAACATTGTATATTTTCTCTCATGCAGAATCTAGATTTTTTTTTAAAATAGCCATGAAAGGAGAAGGGAGGCTATTGGGGGTAGAGGAAGTTCAGCAGGAGGGGGAGGGCGACAAGAGAGGATGAAGGGGGCATGAATATGATAGAAGTACACATCTCTGAAAACATCATAATGAAACTTATTGTTTTGAACAAATAATACCCACTGATTTCTTAAAAAGCACATTGGCAGACAGAATCACTGGACTCTAAAACTGCTCATGCCGTATTACTGTCCTCTAGCTTTCCAGTTGGGGTTTAGCTCAGTTGGTAGAACACTTGCTCCACACTCTCTGAGACCTTGGGTTCAATCTCCAGCACTGCAAAAATGGGAGAAGGACCTGGAAGCCTACTCCTGAAACAATCTGCCATTGATAACCCTGTGAATAGCGGAGGAGCACTGACATAATGCCAAGCGCAGGCAGTGTGGGACAGTGCTTCATTCAGTTGTACATAGGTTCACTATAAGACCTGACGTGATGGCACCTAACAACAACAAAGTTTTCCAGTTAACTTCTTTTTCCCTTTTCTCTTCACTCACCCAGGCTAAATGACAGCACTGCATTCAGAGATGGCTAAAAGGCACTGCCTGGGAATACAGCCTCCTGGAAACCAGTTTACCTTCTCCAAATGAGAAAGCAATCTCACCCATTCAATTCCCAGCAATTGTAACCAGGATTATGAAAAAGCGTTGTGGATACCAATTTTCAAATGAAATGTAAGAACCCTTTCAAGTGCCTAATCCTAACTGTAGACTAAGGCGGTGTTATTGGAGTTGGCTTTAAAAAACAGGCTGATGGGGACTCAAATTAAGTTTATTGTACCTGCACATGAGAAAGAAAGGGACATCAAAGGAAGAATCAAGTGCCAGCCACAGACATTGAAGACATCTGTTTTCTTTTTTTTTTCCCTTTGGAGGATGATGTTTGTTTCTTAGGTGGGGACAATTAGTGACTTTAATGACAGCTGAATGTGGCTTTGTTATATCTTCCTCCACTCTATCAGGAGTTTATTTCTGAAGACCTCTTTATGTACTGATTATCAGGCTCTCTTTGCAATTTTTTTTCTCTTTGTATTTTAATAAACAAAGGTAGTCTTTAGGTGAGTCGCAAAGGTTGATTTGGATGCATGCAAAGTCAGGATTAGATTATTTTAAAGGGAAAACAATTTGTTACGTTTGATCTTGAGAAATAGAAAAGTGATTGGGAGAGGGAGGATTTGGGGATTTGCTCAAATGGAAAACTAACATTTTATTGTCATTTGCCTTTTTATGGACTTGGAAGTGTTTTGAGTTATCCTCATATGTAACATTAATACTATCTCCTATAATCTTTTTATAACTTATTTTTATCCAAAATATGTCAGATTCTGCACTGATAACCTTTTACTTAGGTTTGGTTGCCCGTAATGAAGTAGTATGGGTGGCTCTAGACTTGGCCAGACCTAAGTTTGAGTCCTGGCTCCACCGCACTAGTGAGGTGACTTTGGGCATGCACTTAACCACTTCTGAGTTCTGTTTCCTCATTGGTAAATAGGAATAATGACAGTCTTCACTTTCTGGCGATGTTGTGAAGATAAGATAACATAATACCCTTCACTCACTTATACCAGGGGTGGGCACATGCTGTAAAGAACAAGAGCTGCTATCCAGGGATTTTTTAGAAAAATGGTATGAAGAATCTCTGATTCATCAAGCCAGCATCAGAATCTGAAAAGGTCTCTGTGTTCTATTACCAAACTTCCTAGGAGGAAACCAGGTGACAAGGACACCTCCTGCTGTGCCCAGGCTTAAACCCTAAGTAAATAACAGATTTAATCTCATTGGAAGTAAGTGCATTTTGTTATAGATACAGAAATATTTTATCGGTCTTCAAACAAAGTAAATAGTCAATGAAAGGACACCGGGTTTTTCTCCCCAAATTTTTCTGATGTATCGGTTGAGAAAATCACAGCATAAATTTCCCAGCAGCCTTTGAGGCACCTGTGGTGCAATACTTGATATCATGCTAGTGTCCCTGGGAGGGAAGAGCCCAGGACTGGGCTCTTTGTTATAAGGTATTTTGTTATAGCAGCCTGAACAGCCTGAGAAATATAACAAAAAAATATAACAAAATATCTAAGAAGGACTGAGTCCTTCTTAGATGATAAGCAGAAATTTACTGCTCACAATTCTAAAGGTTGAGCAGTCCAAGATCAAGGCACCAGTGGACTCCATGTTTGATGAGGGTCTATTCTTTATAGACAGAGGCTTCTTGGGCACCTTCATGTGGCAGAATGGATAAGGGAGCTCCCTCAAGCCTTTTGAAGGACAGTATCCCATTTGTGGGGCTGGGATTTAGCTCTGTTGGTAGAGCGCTGCACTGCAGTCTCTGAGGTCCCGAGTTCGATTCCCAGCACCGCAAAAATGGGAGAAGGACCTGGCAATCCACTCCCAAGGCAATCCTGAAACAGTCAGCCATTGAAAGCCGTATGAGGGTAGCTGTGAGTCGGATACCGACTTGATGGCACCTAACAACAACAACAACATCCCATTTGTGAGGATGGAGTACTCATAACTTCCCTAAGGCACCTCCTCTTAATGCTATTACATTGGGAATTTAATTAGCATATATATTTTTTAAAACCTGATGTAGTGGTGCATGCCTGTAACCCCAGCAGGACAAATGCAGGAGGCTGAGGCAGGAGGATCATGAATTTGAGGGCAACCTGCATAGCAAGACCTTGTCTCAGAAAAAAAAAAAAAAAAGAATGTTTGGTGCTTACTCATTCAGACCATAGTAGGCATTAACAATAGGACTGTGGACTAGTCATAAACTCCATGGACCTGTTTTACCCCAAGATGTGACAGCTTTATATGTTGGTCCCCCCAGTCCCATGAGCTCCTGAGGCCAGCCCTCACAAGCTGTGGATTTCCCACTTTGGGGGTTAATAAAGGCTGTAGGGGACAGGGTTGGGCTCATTTAATGTAATCTATCTTGCAAGATCCCCAAGGGAAGTCGTGTTTTTCCTCCCAAATATTTATGTCCCTGAGAAAGAGCCCTCCCAGCTGTCCTCTGGGGTGACACAAGGCAGGCCAGCCACCACCCATGGGCATTCGTTTGGCATGTGCCATTCAGCCTACTGCCCAGCGTCAGGCTGCTGGGTTCTGTGGTTAGATGGGGGAGGAGGGGAGCGGAGTGTCCTTTACTTGGTGAGAAACAACTTTCAACCTCGCCTCTGGTGATCATCCAGATGGCCAACAGAACTTACCTAATTCTTGGACAGAGTGAGAGGAGGTCTTTTACGAGGAGTTCTGGAACTTCCCATATTTAGTCCCAAACGGCACGTCCTTCTCCCTCTGGGTTGCAAGCCGGCCAGCTGTCTCTCGAAGCAGGAGTGCGAGCTGCTCTTACTTCCTGTGCCTTGAGGTGACACTGTTTACGTGACACTGTCACACTTGCTCCACCTGAAAGCCAAGTCCCCCTGGCTCTCCAGGAAGCACTTACAAATCAAATGCTGATCTCTGTCCTTTTGAGATGAGCGAGCTACGTTTTACAGCTAGAAAATGGACCAGCAATTTAATTATGTAGTGAGTTTGGTTTAATTGCTTATTTGTCAAGATATAGATAACATTTTCAAGTGCCGTATAAACAGAGTAAGAGCTTGGTCGCAAACTAGAAGAATTAACATGCAAAATGCATTTTCTCTGTAATTCACTCCCCACACGCACTGTCTTCTTCCCATCTGCTTGCTGATACACTGCATCTGCAGGGTGGACATTACAAGCAGCCACAGGCTTGGTTGCCATGATGGGCCTTTGCCATTCTCATAACTGTTCTTATATTTACTTCCTTCACAAGCGACTTCAATTGAAAGGAAAGGAGGTTTTATTTAATCTATCTTTTTTTTAACAAGCAAAGTCTGGGATAAGAATCAGAGGTGAATGTGAGGTTGGGAGCAGCACACCCATACACTGGCAAAGGGAGAATAAAGGTGGTATAGAAGAAAACACTGAAACTATGACAAACTATCAATGAGTGAATGAATTCTTCCCAGTGCTGGGACACAGAGCATACTCAAAGCCTTTGGATTTACCTCTCCAGCCTTCTCCAGAAGAGCAACGCTATTAATTAGGTACCTGTAAGATGCCAAACACCTTGCTGGGCTAAGGCAGGACAGGTTCAAGACTTGTCTTTCTTTTCTTCTCATCTCTTTCTTTTAAAATTATCATTATTTATTGTATTTATTTGTTTTGTTGAGACACATTCTCATATGTATGTAGCCCAAGCTGGCCTCAATCTTACAATCCTCCTGCCCCTGCCTTCCACTTTGCCCAGCCCCCCCTTCCTTTTTTAAACTAGAATTTCCCCTCTGCATCAGTTTGTTAGTCAGCTGTAGCAAAAAAACAAAACAAAACAAAAAAAACCTCAAACAGACTTACAGAGGAAAATGTTTATTGGAGGCTCACAGTTAGAGGATCAGCCCATAATGTGGCAGGGCAGGCATATGGCAGCCGGGGCAAGGTCTATGGTGAATGACCTCACAGCATGGTGAGGCAGGAGGCAGACAGCAATCAGAGCCATGAGTCCGGATAAAAACCTCCAAAGGCCTGTCCCCAGGGAGCCACTTCCGCAAAGATGGATCCCCCATCCCAAAGTTTCCATAGCCTCCACAAAGAGTGTCACCATTTGGGGACCGACTGTTAAAGCACATTACCTTTGGAGGACATTTTATATTCAAACCATAATAATCAGGTTTCTATGCTGCTATGACAATTGCCACAAAGGTACTGACTTTAAACAACTCATATTTATTATCTTAATTTTGGCTTCCAGTAATACAAAATATCTCAGTGAATTAACATCAAGGAATTAGCAGCAGGCTGCCTGCTGGATGCTCTCTGGAAGAATCGGCTTCCTGGCTTCTAGAGGCTGCCCTCAGTCCTTGGCTTATGGGCCCTCCCAGCAGTAGCCCAACCCTCTGATTCGGTGGTCACATCTCTTTCTCTTACTCTTTTAAAGCTCCTTGTGACCACATCCTGTCCACCACCACCACAGCCTCTTGCCCTCAATAATCCAGGATCATCCCCCTATCTCAAGGTCTTTACTCACATCTGCAAAGCCTCTTTTGTCAATGAAGGTTATATATTCACAGGTTCTAGGGGAATTTGCTGGAGACATTCTGAGGGTAGTAGGGGCATTATTCTGCCCGCCACACAATCAGCCTTACTGAGTGCTGCCGGAGTGGGGTGAGATGGGAGCAGGGTGGTAATTGTGATTGACTTTAGTTTTCTGAGTAAGCTAGGAGTCCAGAACTTCAAGAGGTCTCAGACCACATCCATCATACTGGGTCATTCTTGCAAAACCATACAGTTCTGCATTTTACCAAAACTTGTACTTTCCTGACATGATAGTAACCAGCATATATAAATACATGCAAAAGCATCCATCCATAGTGTTTTATAAATCTTAAGGTACATTGGAGATAAAATGAAAAGACTTTTCTGTTGAATTGAGCCCCTATTTGTCACAGCTTTAGGCAAAATTGCAAAATTCTGAGCCTTTCAGATAAGAGTTTAGGGAAGGGACTGGGGTTAGAGATAGGAAAACTCCAAGAGAGTCTTAGTGTATATGAATGGAGTTTTCATTAAGCTATTGAATGTACTTTGGCCCTGCCCATATTTACCATCATCTGCACCTCTTCCTTGCTCTACAGTAAATAAAATCAGGAATTTCCTGAAGCAGAGACCATTCCTGGATTTTTCTCCATAAAACAAATAGCAGCCTCCAAGGTTACCACTATCCAAACAAGAGCAACAATGTCCCTACACTTTCAGGACAATCAATATTGGTAAAGGAAGTGCTTTCTTCTGGGAGTCTAAGGCTGTCCTTAACAGATTTCTTCCCTCTACCCACCCCCCCACAGAATCACAGTTTCCAAAGGAATATCTAAAGAGAAGGAGGTAGATTGGAAAATTGCTCACAAAAATTTCTTTAAGCCTTTCTTACTTTAGGGGGTCTAGGGGCCTATGTGGATTTAGATTATGTTCACTTGTGATAAAGTTTGAGGTTAGAAAAAGAGAAGCTCATAGTTCTTTGACAAAGACCCATCTTATGTCATTGTTTTAATTTTTCATCTGGTTACCATATGCTGTCTCTGAAGGATTAATTAAAAGACTATTTGAAGAACAAACCTGATTAGCATTGGCAATATGCCAGAAAATGAGGGACAAAACCAAATTTGTCAACTATATGAACATCTGAAAAGAGGTCTATTTTTTTTGTCTAATAAAATTTTACTTTATTTTTAACTTAAATACCTTTATTATTGTATATATTTAAGGCATTCAAGTCTGCAGCCATAGCACCCTGACATCCTATTCTGCCTGATCTTGGAATCTAAGCAGGATTGGCCTGGTTAGTCCTTGGATGGGAGACCACCTGGGAATACCAGGTGCTGCAGGCTAGGGAGAAGAACCTGGCAATCCACTCCTGAAATAATCCACCGTTGAAAACTCTATGAATAGCAGAGAAGCACTAACAATAGTGCTGGACATGGCACAGTGTTGAGGAATGTTTCATTCTGTTGTACATGGGTCACTATGAATTGGGCCTGGTTTGACTGCACCTAACAACAACAACAGTAAGGTATTCAAATAGATGTGATAGATTTGATATACATATATACTGCAAAGTAATCATCAAAATCACACAATCAAAATAATTCACATCCATCACCTCATATCATTACCGTCTTTTTGGTGGTGAGAACACTTAGGATCCACTGTCTTAGCCAAGTTCATATGTATAGGACAGTATTGTTACCTGTAGTCACCATGCTCTTCATTAGATCTCCAGAACTTACTCATTTTGCAAGAAGTGAAATTTTGTACTCCTGACCAACATCTGCCTGCCTCTCTCTCCATAGCCATCGGATTATCTGCTTCTGAGTTTGACTATTTTAAATTCGACATGTGAATGAAATCATACAGTATTTGTTTTCCTGTGTCCTATCATCCATGTTGTTGAAAATGCCAGGACTTTCTTTTTTCTTAAAGACCAAATAATATCCCCTTGTGTGAATACACCACGTTTTAAAATCCATTTATCTATCAATGGACATTTAAGTTATTTCTATATCTTGGCCATTATTTACAAAATTCAGCACTTTTCATGACAAAAACTCTAAACAAGTTAGGTGTAGAAGGAATGTCTCTCAACATAATAAAGATTTTATATGACCTACTCAGTGAAGAAAAGACGATTCTTCTTTAAGAGCAAGAAAAGCCAAGAATGTCCACTCTTATCACTCCTATTCAACACAGTACTGGGAATTCTAGCCAGAGCAATTAGTCAATAAAAAAAATAAAAAGAATCCAAATTGGAAAGGAAGAAGTAAAATTATCTTTACAGATGGCATGGTCTTATATATAGAAAATTCTAAAGACTCATCAAAAAATTGTTAGAGCTAATAAGTGAATTCAGCACACTTAATAAAATTTCACCAATACATCTGGACTGGAAAGAGAATACAGATTTTACTCCAAACTTATGAGCATTGAATGCATAAGAAATGAATAGTTACAATTATTTTAAAGAATATGATATAAAATCGACTGGTAAAAATAATGACATGGATTATGTTATTGGCACATCTCCAAACTAACAGCATTTTTTTTTGTTGGTTGGCTCTCGTTTTAGAGCCAGAGTCTCACTATGTAACTGAGACTAGCCAGGAACTTGTGATCTTAGTGTTTTGGCCACACCACCATAAATTAACTGTACTTCTGAGGTAACATTTTTAAAAGCTAGTACAAATAAGCAACTACTACCTGGCTAAAATTCAATATTGCTTTGTGTTTTTTAAACAATAATAAATATTGACATGTTATTGTTGTTAGGTGCCACCAAGTTGGTATCTGATTCATGTTGTTGTTTTTAGGTGCTGTCCAGTTGTGTGCGACTCATAGTGGCCCTCATAGGGTTTTCAATGGCTGATTGTTTCGGAGTTGCCTTGGGAGTGGATTGTCATGTCCTTCTCCCATTTTTGCAATGCTGGGAATTGAACTTGGGACCTCAGAGACTGCAGAGTGGCTCTCCACCAACTGAGCTAAATCCCAGCCCCATCCAACTCATGTTGTTGTTGTTAGGTGCCGTCGAGTCGGTATCCGACTCATAGCGACCCTCTGTACAACAGGGGAAACACTATTGTCAGTGCTTCTCTGCTGATCATAGGGTTTTCAATGGCAGATTGATTTTTGGGAGGGGGTTGCCAAGTCCTTCTCCCAAGTCTACAGTATCTGGTGTTCTGAAGTGTTCTCCCATCCAAATACTAACTAGGTCCAACCCTGCTTAGCTTCCAAGAGCTGATGGGACCAGAAGCCACAGTGGTACGGGTGTAGGCAAATATTGACATAGAATTATTTAAATAGTTATATTAGTTTCTTAGAGCTGCTATAACAAAGTACCATACACTTGATAAAACAGTTGTGTTTTCCATATTGAGGGTTGACCCAAGGGCCCCACGCATGCCAAGTAACCACTTACCACAGAGCAATATGCCCAACTCCAATTTCTCTTTTTCTCTCACAGTTCTGGAGACTTAATTCCAAACTCACGATGTTGACAGGGCTCTGCTACCTCTGAGGGCTGGGGAAGAATCGGTTCTATTTCTCTCTTTCTAGCTTCTGTTTTAATCTTTAATCTGGTTACCATATACTGTTCTGGTAGCTTCCGGCAATCCTAGGCATTCTTTGGCTTGTGGTGGAATTACTCCAATCTCTGCTTCTGTCTTTACATAGCTCTCTCCCTTTGCATCACTGTGTCTCTATGTCATCACATGGTTGCCTTTTCTTGCAGGTCTGTGTCCAGATTTCACTTTTTATAAGGACACCAGCCATTGAATAGGATCCATGCTAATTTATTATGAATTCATTGTAACTAATCACATCTGCAAAAACCCTATTTCCAAATAAGGTCACATTCTGCTGTTCTATGCGGACCCAGATTTTAGAGAGATACTGTTTAACCCAGTACTGTTACCGTTTCACTGGCTCAGCTTCTCTGTCTATAAAATGGGTATCATATTCCTTGTCGTATTCACTGTCAGTGTTATGGGTACATTATTGATAATTCTCCAATAAGGCTCATTCTTTGAATCTTACTCCCAGGATTTAGTAAGATCAGAAGCCAAAGTTTCTCTTGGATTATTTTTATGTAACCTGAAATCATTAAACAAGGGATCCTTTTTTATGTTTTCTCTCCAGACTAGCAGTTCCTGGAACACACCTTGGGAAACATCATTATAATAACTTTAGTCTTTACTGATGATGATCAAAGATCATAGCCTTCAATATGGGTTACGACTAAACATCAACAAAACAAAAATCCTTCCGACTGGGTCAGCACGGAACTTCACAATAAATGGAGAAAAGATTGAGGTTGTCCAAGATTTTGCTTTGCTTGGCTCTATAATCAACACCCCTGGAAGCAGCAGTCAAGAAATCAAAAGACGCATAGCTCTAGGAAAAGCTGTGGCAAAAGATCTCTTTAGAGTATTGAAAAGCAAAGATGTCACATTGAAGACAAAGGTGTGTCTGACTCATGCCATGGTATTTTCAGTGGCATCATATGGTTGTGAAAGCTGGACATTGAACAAGGGAAACAGAAAAAGAATTGATGCTTTTGAATTGTGGTGCTGGAGATGTCTATTGAATATACCACGGACTGCCAAAAGAACCAACAAATCTGTCCTAGAAGAAGTGCAACCAGAGTGCTCCTTGGAAGCAAGAATGGCCAGACTGCGTCTTACATATTTCAGACATGTAGTGAGGAGAGATCAATCCCTGGAGAAGGACATCACGTTTGCGAGAGTGGCAGGTCAACGCAAAAGAGGAAAACCCTCCACCAGATGGATTGACACAGTGTCTACAACAATGGGCTTAAACATAAATAAGATCGTTTGCCTGGCACAGAATCGGCAAGTGTTTCGATCTGCTGTACATAGGGTTGCTATGAGTCGGACTCGACTTGATGGCACCTAACGACAACAACAACGTTCAAGTGAAAATAATAAAATAGGAGATCCAATTAAAATTGTTGTGTTCAAGGCGCACTCTGCACACAAACACATATGTTGCACACATATATATGTACACACACACATATACACATACGACATGAACCATTCAATGCCAGATGAATTTTTGGCTGTTTTGGAATTTCTACAAGTGTTGCTTAACATTTTCATTACTAATTGGATAAAAGCCTCCTTCCTTTGATAACATTAAAAGATTCACAATAACTTTAGTTGTTGTTGTTAGGTGCTGTCAAGTCAGGTCCAACTCACAGAGACCCTGTGTAAAACAGACTGAAGCACTTCCCAACATGTGCCGTACACATGATCTTTTTATGTTTGAGGCCATTGTTACAGACATTGTGTGTTTCTTCTCATTTTGAGCTGTGTCACATCAGCAAATGGAGATCCCAGAGGGTTTACTCTATTCCCATCATTAAGGTCAACTCTACTTTGGGGAGGCAACTCTTCCCCAGTTGTCTTTTGAATGTCTTCCAGCCTGGGGGGCTCATTTTCCAGCACTATATTTGACAAGGGTTCTTCATTACTCATAGGGTTTTCAATGACTGTTACTGGAGTGGGTTATGGGTCCTTCTCTCTGATCTGTCTTCCTCTGAAAGCTCAGCTGAAACTTGTCCACCTGGGTGGCCCTGCTGGTATCTGAAATACCAGTGGCATAGTTTTTAGCGTCACAGAAATATGCAAATCCCCACAGCATGACAAGCTGACAGACACATGGGGCATAACCTGAGAGATGCCTGAAATTGACACTCCATAAAGGAAAGAATGCCTGCAGCTGTACCACTGTGGTGTCTAATCCTGTCAGATCTTGGAAGCTAAGTAGGGTCAGGCCTGTTACTACTTGGATGGGAAACCACCTAGGAACATCAGGTGCTGTAGGCTTGGGAGAAAGACCTAGCAACCCACTCCCAAAAAACAACTAGCCATTGAAAGCCCTATGAATAGCAGAGAAGTACAATAATAATGTTTCATCTGTTGTACATAGGGTTGCTATTAGTAGGACTTGACAGCACCTAACAACTAACAACAATCTAAGTATGTATGTATGTATTTTTGTGGTACTGGGGGTTGAACCCAGGACCTCATGTATACTTTTGCAAGTGCTCTTCTATTGAACTGCATTGCCAGCCCCTTTTTAATTTTTTGAGATGGAGTCTTGCTAAATTGTGCAGGATACTTTTGGCCTCACACTTGCGGTCCTACTGCTTCTTCCTCCTGAGTCATTGGGATTACAGATGTGCACCACTGTGCCCACCTTCCCAGTGGGCTTTTTAAATTGGCCATAAATGTGATGTTTATTTCTTGATTCTCATTTCTCTTCTTTTGATCTATGCCTGGCTTTATTCCAGTACAATACTGTCTTAACTACGTTAGATTTGTAGTAAGTTTTGAAATGGGCAACTTTGAGTCCTCCACCTTTGTTCTTTTTCAAGATTGTTTTGGGCATTTTTGTGTCTCTTCAATTTACGTATGAATTTTAGGATCAGCCTATCCATTTTGGAAAAAACAAAACTGGCCCAAGTGGACATCCCTATCTTGTTCTTGATCTGGGTGGAAAAGCATTCAGGCTTCTATCTTAAGTACAGCGCTAGCTCTGGGTTTTTCATGGATGCCTTTCTCAGTTTGACTAGATTCCTTTCTTTTCCTAGTTCACTGAGAGCTTTTGTCATGAAAGGGTGTTGGATTTTGTCAAATGACTTCCTGCATATATTTATATGACTACGTGAGATTTGTTCTCTATTCCGTTGATATGGTATATTACATTAATTGATTTGGGATGTTAGTCCAACCCTATATTACTGGAATTAAACCCAGTTAGTCATCATTCTGATACCAACTAGTATGCTGCAATTCAATTCTGGCACTAACCAACCAAAGTTAATTCATATCCCTTAAGTTAAAGGCATAGTGTACAACATGAGTAGCCTCACTTCAGGATAACTGGCTACAAATCTAGGGTACTCTCATAAACCCTTTGGGTTAGTTTCCTGGGTGTGGTGGCACATGCTTATAATCTCAGCACTTGGGTGGTGGCTGGAGGATCATAAGTTCAAAGCCAGCCTGGGCTACATAACAAAGTCCTCACCAACCTGGATTACATAGTAAACACTATCTCAAAATATATATACACACACACACATACATACATACATACATACATACATACAATAAAAAATAAATAAGATAAAAATAAATCCTTTGGGTTGGATAATTCACAAGGATGATTCACAGAACTCAGGAAAATGCTATACTTAAAATAACAGCCAAGTGAAGAGTCATGTAGGATGAGGTCTGGATGGAAGTATCTGGAACATAGACCTTCTGTGCCTTCTCCTCATAGAACCCCTCATAGAACCTGAGCATTGTAAACCTCCTGGAACATTTATGTTTTTGCCAAGCAGGAAGTTCCTCTGATTATGTCCAGGTTTTTTTTTTTTTTTTTTTTTTTTTTGTGTGTGTGTGTGTGTGTGTGTGTGATTGCTTTACAAAGGCATGGTTTATTGAACTCTGACCATGTGACAGACCCTAGTCGTTAGTCTTGTCTTCCTTTCTCTGGAGGTTAGGAGGTCAGGCTGGTATCATGTGGCCCCGACGTTCTAATCACATAATTGGTCTTTCTATCTTCCATGCTGAAGCTACCTATGGGTACACAGTGAGTCACTTCATAAGTATAAACTCAGGTGTGATCTAAGAAGCTTATAAATAATAAGTGCATTTCTACCACTTAAGGAATTCCAAGGATTTCAGAATTTTCATGCTAGAAACCTCTGGCAATGATTAAAAGTATTATATAACAATCAGAATTCTTTTTTTGTTGCTAAATATAGCTTGCTTGTATTTTTTTGTTGAGGACTTTTCCATCTATATTCATGAGACATTGATTTATAGTTTTCTTGTGGCATTTTTGTCTTATTTTAATATCAGTTTCATAGAATGAGCTCTGAAGAATTCTCTGCTATTTTTTGGAAAAGTTTCATGGTGTTAGTCTTAATTATTTTTCTCATGTTTAGTGGAATTTACTACTGATGCCATTTGTTCTTGGGAGTGTTTAAAGGATGCTTTTAAAATTTCTGATTATGATTTTTTATAAATCCATCAAGATTTATTTCTTTGAATCATTTTTGTGTTTATAGAAACTTTTCTATTTTATACAAGTTGAATTGTTCATAGTATTCCTTTATCATTTTTTTATTTCTGTAAGGTCGGTAGTAATGCCCCTCTTTCATTTCAGAGTCCCTAAGCTACTCTTCTGGAGATGAGTGGGGGAGGTAGGGACCCTGCATTTTTTGGAATGACACCTATGCTTTATAAACAGAGCACTGGATAGGGTGGTAACTTCTGATCTTGGCATTTCTGGTGTGGAAACTCCGTCATACAGTAGGCTGAAGTGAAAGTGCCCAGGGCTCCAGTGTCATCTGCTTGCCATGGTTGGGGTAGAACCTTCACTCAGTGACTCAGGGGTGGGTGAAGGAATAGAGCCGCTGGCCCCTCATATGGAATTTAGCATTTACAACACACAGGTAGAGGAAATGAGAATGCTGGCAGCCTGCCCCTCCTGGAGAACTAGGCTTTTTTGGGAACTTGAGGAGAGTGAGTCCCATTGTCCTAACCACATCTGGAGGGGAGCTTCTATCACACTGATCTAGGGGGCAGGAGGGAAGGAGTGGGTCATGGCCATGGTGCCAGGGACTCTCACAGTTCTTAAGATTTAGTAGATTTTCTTGAATAAATGTTCTACTTACTATATGCCCTTAGGACAATTTCCTGAGACTTTATGTGGTTATTTAAAAATAATTCTCACCAGCTATAGTTAGTCACTGGAAAGAAGGACCTCACAGTGTTGCCATTCAGGATGTGTGCCTTCATCTCCAGCACTGGTTATCCTTCCCACAGAATGTGTCATTTAATTCTTGGCTTTATAACTTCAAGTGGCTGTGAACAGATCAAGGAGGGCTGACAAAAGAAGACTAGGGAAGAGGACACAGCAGGCAGGTATGTGGGCAACTAATATTGAAGACGAAGGTGTGCCTGACTCATGCCATGGTATATCCAGTTGTATCGTATGGTTGTGAATGCTGGATGTTTAATAAGGGAGACAGGAGAACTGATGCTTTTTAATTATAGTGCTGGAGAAGAATATTGCATATACCATGGACTGCCAAAAGAACCAACAGATCCATCCTAAAAGAAGGGCAACCAGAGTGCTCCTTGGAAGCAAGGATGGCTATATTTCATCTTACGTGTTTTAGACGTGTTGTCAGGAGGAACAAATCCCTGGATAAGGACATCATGTTTGGCAAAGTGGTGGGTCAACAAAAAATAGGGAAGACCCTCAACTAGATGGATTGACACAGTATCTGCAACAATGGGCTTAGACATGAAAAAGATAATGTGCATGGTACAGTGTCAAGGGGTGTCTTGTTCTGTTGTACATAGGGTCACTGTGAGTCAGACTTGACTCAATAGCACTTAACAGCAACAATAAATATTGAAGAAAGTGTTAAAATATGAAATGAGGCCAGGCATTGGGGTACCCACCTGTAATCCTAGGGACTCTGGAGGCAGAGGTAGGAGGATCACAAGTTTGAGGCCAGAGGCAGCCTGTGCAACATAGTGAGACCATGTCTCAAAGTAAACAGTAAAACAGGTGCTGGGGATGCAGCCAATTATAGAGCACTTGTCTAGCATGTGCGAGATCCTGGGTTCAACCTCCCAGTATTAAAATAAATAAACAAATTATGATTAGCTTTGCAAACAGAAGGCCAAAATTCTAAAGGGTTATTGTTCATGTTCGTTGACCAGCCAACCAGTGGAATGCTTATAATGCAGAACAAGGTACATAGATTAGACAAAGGAATAATCTCTAGGCAGGGTTGCTAAGCAATTGAATGTACTTCCCATAAAGTTTGCAGAATAGCGTTTTAAAACAGACTAGGTCCTTATCTTTCTACGGTTACTCCTATGAGTAACTAAAATACAACTTCCCTGTCACCTCATTCATCATGTTAGAATCAATCTGAGAGGCACTCAATTAGCACAACTTATTAAGATGACCTCAGTGTTGTACCTTTAACCCATAAACCTAACCTGCAGCAAAAACATCCAAGAGTATCTGAAAGCTTGCACTACCAAGGTACAAGAAAACCAAATAAGGTTCTTGGCCCTGTGGACAATTGTTCTGTTCTTCCTCTAGAAAGTTAAACAAATAAAAGCAGCTGTTTTCCTCCTTGACTTTCTGCAAGGCTGACGTAGGTGTATTACTCCCAAAGACAGGGGAACAGGGTAAAACAGCCTCATCAGCCCCCTTGCAATGCTTGGATTCTGAGGTCATGTCAGCTTCCTGAACATGACAGTGCTATTGTTCGTCCCCGTTCAGGATGAGATAAACTACACTTCAAATATTTATCCTCCTTCTCTTGCCTACTCTTGTAAGGGACTTGGTTGTGGTGACATTTCAAATGCTGTGCTAAATATGGAACAATTCTAAATTACAAAGATATATTATTCAATGGACTGATTCTTTTCAAACTAAAATCCTAAACATTCTAGGGGAAATGAGAGCTTCTCGTGTGTTGGCAGGATTACAGAATTTGGTCTTTCATCAGGATCCACCCACCCTGCCCACAGCAGTTCAGTGATTCCCTCTTAAGATAACAGCAGACACCCTCTATGGTGACATTTATCTGAATGCTTCTCTTAGTGATTGAAATTAAAACGTGCTCAACATATTTTAAAATCATCATTTGCAAAGTCTGACTGTAGTGACAATTTAGTAAAATTACAGGCCGGGCATGATGGTGCACGCCTATAATCCCAGCGACTGGGTAGGCAGAGGCAGGAGAATTGCGAGTTCAAGACCAGCCTGCCTAATTTAGCATGACCCTGAATCAAAATAAAAAATAAAAAATGGGCTGAGGGTGCAGCTCAGTGGTACAGCACTTGCAAGGTGCCTATGAGGCTATGAGGCCCTAGGTTCAACCTTCAAGTACTGAAAAAAAAAATGTACCCTAAGATTGATTAGAATTTGACTATGGGGTCACAAATGGGAGACTAGAAATCACAGCTGGTGGAGTTGGTTTGCAGGCAGCATCACAGATTAGTGGAGTTGGGCCAGGTGATCAGGGGCACTCAGTGGGACATCTTCGCTGGCATGCTGGGTGCAGCACCTTTCTTCCTTTTCTTTATCAAGTACATGACAGTCAACAATGCCAAAGAGCAGGAACAAAAGTGGCACTTTCTCCACCCCACAGTTCCAGGATATAGACTGAGTCAAGACAAAGAGTGTGAGGGGCCTTCACACTTCACTTCATCCCTTCTGCCCATCACAACATGCAAAGCAAGTTTTCTTGAACCCAAAGACTTCCTTAACCCTATGGAACAAGCAGCTGCCACGGAATGTGGCCCAGGATAGGGGCTGCTTTCTTTTTTACTCCCTCCCCTCAAAATAAAAATACAGGTTTTCTTTGTGGTTAAAAGAAAAAAAGCAGTTGCAACTGGTCAAATACACATATGCATACAATTTATATATATATAAAATTTTGATATACATGCGTATCTCACAAGAGAGATAAGTAAGGTTTAAAAGCTATAGAGATACTTTTGAGCCTGGCATGGTGGCGCACACCTATAATCCCAGCAGTTTGGGAGGCAGAGGCAGGAGGACTGCAATTTCCAGACCAGAGGCAGTCTATAAACTTAGTAAGACCCTGTCTCAAAAAGTAAAACAAAAAGGGGCTGGGGGTGTAGCTCAGTGGTATAGTACTTGGAAAGCGTGCAAGTGCAAGGCCCTGGGTTCAACCCATAGTACTGAAAAAAAAAAGTTATAGAGATATTTTCAACCTAAAAAGCTAAACTCCAATGGAACTAAAATATAAAGTTTTATTTTTTTGTGGTGCTAGGGATTGAACACAGGGCCTTGTACATGCTAGGCAAGTGCTCTACCACTGAACTATACCCCCAGCCCCTTAAAGTGCTTTACTGGAAAGTTCTTTGTTTCTGTGGTGCTGGAGCCTGAACCTAAGGCCTCGCACATGCTAGGAAAGCATTGTACTGTCAGTTACATCCCAGCCATTAAAGTACTTTGACAAACAGCAAAATGAAGCACAACATTGCTTAATGCCATATTTCCTTTCATTTTAGTTTTATCAAAAACCAATTAAAAACCTGACCTGAAACAATTCCATTTCTTTATTTTGAGGGGATTTTCCCCTCTCAGAAAATAATTAGCTGGCACATACACAATACTGGATGCTGATGAAGGCTGTCTCATATTCTGAAAGGCAGGTTTCAGGGAATTTGGAAATAGAGTTGCCTGTCAGTCTGTGACCCTGCCTGATTATATTTGCCCCTTAACAGCTGACCAGGTAAGAAATGAGCAAAAAATATTATAGAGGTCTAGATGTACTTTGTATCATGAAAACATTTCATATTAAAACCCAATATATTTTTTGGAAAATTGTCACAAACCTGTAAAATAATGTGATTATTGCCTGGAACGTTCCTGTATTTATTTATTTATTTATTTATTTATTTATTTATTTATTTATTTTTTGCGGTACTAGGGGTTGAACCCAGGGCCTCGCGCTTGCATGCTCTGCAAGTGCTGGACCACTGAGCTACACCCCCAGCCACCCCCCCCCCCTTTTTTTTTTCTTTACTTTTTGAGACAGGGTCTTGCTAAATTACACAGACTTCCTCTGGTCTCTAACTTGCGATCCTCCTGGCTCCGCCTCCCAAGCCGCTGGGATTACGGGAGTGCGCCACCACACCCAGCTGGAATGTTCCATAATTTTTATAAACATTTTAATGGAGTTTATAAATATCCAAGGTAAAGTTTTACATACATAAAGGATATTTCAAATACTTCTTATGGGCTGTTGATAAAGAAAATAGAAAGGGACAGAAGTGAATACCTCATGTTTTTCTTCTTAAGATCCTCCTAAGTGTAAAGTTTCTTACCCATTTGGGAGTACAAGATATAAGTTGAATTAGCTAGAGATTGGAGTTAAACAAAATGATTTCCACTAGCAATGCTGCATTTAGTTAACTAAAAGCATTTTAAATAATTCTCTAAATCCTATTAAAATTCTGCGTATCTGTAAATGTACTACTTGAGTTGGTTTATAGTTTATGTCTAATTCTAAAACACAGAATCTTATCAAGCCTTAAGGCATGAATTAGAAATTACTATTTTGGAATAAAACTAACTAGATTGGTTGGTCTTTATAAATTCTTAAATATGCTCATAGAATGGCTTAGAACTTGAGGTCATTTGGTTCCGTTTCCCACCTGATGTGATAAATCCTTAGATTGACCACCTGATAGACTCAATCTGAAGACATTCAGTGGCAAAAACTCAGTTCTCCACTGCATGAGTCAATGTTTTGAGCATTTGCTAGCTGTTAGTCACTGTGTTAAGTGCTCTTCTAACAGAGTCATAAATTAATTCCATATGGTATTAATACCCAGTTGTACTGATAGGAAACTAGATGTTGATGGAGTTGAGGTACTTTGCTCAAGGCCATTCTGTTGTCAAGTGACAGTGTCAGGTCAGCTGGCACAGAGTGGACGTGACACTATGCTATCATTACAAGCAATTTACTCTCCACGAAGGTATATTCAACATTGTTACTCATATCACTCTACATTCTCTTTCTTGTTACCTTTCCCATGATGCACACAAGGCAAGCTGTGTGATTGTGAGACACAGAAGTAATGTTTTCCCACTTAATTCTGTAAAAACTCAAGCCATACAAAAATATATAAGGCCAGTAAGTTTCTATCTCCTTCTCCAAATTCTACTCTGCATAGTTTATTAGGAGTTTGTTAGGCTCTGCTACCTTTTTTTTCCTATTCGTATGTGTATGTTTCCATATATATGCAGACAGTCTTTGCACTGAACAATTCTGATTGTGCATTCTGCACAATTTTAGTTGTTATTGGTAGGTGCCATCGAGTTGGTGTCTAACTCATAGCAACTCTATGTACAACAGGCAAAACAGTATTGTCAGTGCTTCTGTGCTATTCATAGGGTTTTCAATGGCTGATTTTTTTGGGGAGTGGGCTGCCGAGTCCTTCTTCCAAGCCTACAGCATCTGGTGTTCCCAGGTGGTCTCCCATCCAAGTACTAAACAGGTCTGACCCTGATTAGCTTCTCAGATCTGATGGGATCGTATGTGAGAGTGGTATGGCTACAAGCAACAATTTCAGTTAGTATGGTTTAAAGAACACCAGTCTTCCCAGACTACAGTTCAAATTTCAATGACAAACTTTGCTATTGTTCCTTAGTCCGCAAGTCTCTATGCTCCATGATCATAAACTAATAATGTCACTTCTTGTAAAATCTGACTGGTCACTGTGCATCTGTTATTCATTCAGTTCACGCACAGACAGCAAAGTGTGTAGTTGCATTGCCTTCTTGTTTCCTGGTGATAGAGGCACGTGACATTTACAAAAATGGTGAGCCACAAGAGGGAACTGGCCAACAAAGACAAAAAGCACAGCACCAAAATGAAAAGTGAAAACAGTGGGAGTGAAACTTGTGGTGACTGAAAATGCTGAGACTGTCACTGTGAGATGTCGCTTGCTGTTAGGTGCTGTTGAGTCGAGTCCAACTCACCGCCACCCTAAGTACAACAGAATGAACACTCTCCGACACTGTGCCATGCCCAGCACTATTGTCAGTGCTTCTCTGAGTGACCCTAGATAAGCCAGAGAACTTAGTGTGGAAAGTGGCTGCAAGGAAAAGATGATGTTCCAGAGGAGGTGATGCTGACATAAAACTTCACATTCCAGAACTCTTAGAGATATTTCACAATGAAAGCATGAAAGGAGTATGACATTTTGCCAAGGTACAGAAAAGATACTCGGTCTGTAGCATAAACTGTATCATAAGGAGGCAAGCACTGTTCAAATATTCTTAGTAAATTTTTAAATAAAAACCTGAATTCTCAATATTTGCAATATCTTACAGTATGCTTTTCATTTTCCTATACATCTATAACTGACATTAGAAGAATTTTCAGTATTTTGACTGATGCTTTTATAGGTCACGGAACAATTATACCTTCCCCCTTAGTTACTGAGATTGCTTTGCAGTTTCAGATTGTATGGTCATTTTTGTATTGTTATTTGTTTTGTTTGAGACAGAGTCTCACTATTTACCCCAGGCTGGCCTTGAACTCACAACCCACATGTCTTGGCATCTCAAGTGCTGGAATTATAGTGTGCTACCATGCCTGGTTTCTTGTTGGTGTTAGGTCCTGCATACAATAGAATGAAACACTACCTGACACTGTACCATGCCTGGCACTATGTCAGTGCTTCTCTGTTATTCATAGGGTTTTTGATGGCTGATTTGTTTGGGGAGTGGGTTGCCAGGTCCTTCTTCCAAGGCTATAGCACCTGATATTCTCAGGCAGTCTCCCATCCAAGGACTAATCAGTCCCAATCCTGCTTAGCTTTCCAGATCAAATAGGATCGAACACCAGGGTGGTATGGCTGTAGACATGGCTGGCTTACATGGTCTTTTTTGTCTTGTATAACTGTAAAAAGCAAGAGCTGTTTCTTAATGTACATACATGAATGTATGTATTTTTTCAAAATAAAAATAGGATATTTATGTTAATTCTGAAGCTGGTTTTCTTTGCATAATATGTGAGTACAAATACATATACCTTTTTTTTTTTTTTTTTTTAGCCATGGTCTTGCTAAGTTACTTAGGCTGCTTCTGGCCTTGAACACCTGATCCTCCTGCCTCAACCTCTTGAGTCGGTGGAATCACAGGCATGCATCACCATGCCTGGTTTGTAATTTTTTAAAATGTTTGCATTTATTCCATTACATGTATGGACAATTGCTTAATGTTTCCATATTTATGAACGTTAGGCTGTTTTCAGTTTCTATTACATGCCAACACACTTTTGTGAACATATGCAAGTATTGTACTGAATCATTTTCTACATGCATTTAAGTCAGTAAAATAAGAAAGCTATTCAGCTGGCTGGGTACAGTGATGCTTGTAATCACAACACTTGGGAAGCTGAAGCAAAAGGATTTTGAGTTCACCACCAACCTGTGCTACATAGTGAGACTGTCGAAAAAACAAAAACAAAAACCCAGAAAAGAAATGTTTGGCTTCATTAGTGGTCATAGCAATAAAATCAACACCACAGTGAGGTGACATCTTACATGTGAATGGCAAGAATTCCAGTCTGACAGTACAAAGTTGGAGAGATGAGGGATCCACTGGCTCTCATATACTTTGCCAGTGTTAGTGTAATTGGTAGATTCTCACTGGGAAAACAGTGGCTTACATGGTCTCACATTTCTGCTAAGTGTGTGTAGTACTGGGTTCTTCTCATCTTTAAATGCAATTGTGAAGCCTGGAGTCTCCTACATATCTTGTTAAGGTCTTTAGACTGTTCATTCATTTTCTGTCTCTCCTCCCAACTACAACACAACCTCTAGAACAGGGACTTTGTCTAATTTGTTCATCACTGGACCCAGAAAAGAACATAAAACAGGTGTTTAATAAGTAGCTGAAGAAATGAATGTAAATGTCTTAATCTGGTGGGATGGACTATCTTTTCATTATTGCATCTCTTCTGGGAATTGCTTTTTTTTTTCCCTTAACTTTTCCAACTGGGATATCCTTCTCTTATTTATAGGAGCTCTTTGTATATTATACATATTCATTATATGTCTATGTTTTGGATATTTTCTTTGAGTCTATCATTTCCTTTTAATTTTCCATTTCTGTTCTCTTTGTTTTACAGAAGCTTAAAATTTTTATGTGGTCATACATGTGAATCTTTCCAATCATTGCTTTTGGCTTTAAGATCATTCTCAGGGATTCAGTCCAATTTTCAACTCTATGTTCTTCTTTATGTTCTGGCAATTTTGTAATTTAAGTTAATTGAGTTATTAATTCCTTTCAAATTCTGTGTGCACAGGATCAGGTAGAGATCTAACTGTATTTTTTTCTCCAAATTTTCATAATACCATGTGCTGTATTGGCTACCCTTTCCCAATATATTTTCAAAAACTCTCCATGGTAATTATGACTGCAATAATTTGAAGTATTTACTTAAAGTTATTTTATTTTTTGATGTACTGAGGGGTTGATGCAATGACCTTATGCTTTCTAGGTAAGTGCTTTTATTGTTGTTGTTAGGTGCTGTCGAGTCGGTATCTGACTCATAGCGACCCTCATAGGGTTTTCAATGGCTGACTGTTTCGGGATTGCCTTGGGAGTGGATTGCCAGGTCCTTCTCCCATTTTTGCAGTGCTGGGAATTGAACTTGGGACCTCAGAGACTGCAGCACAGCGCTCTACCAACTGAGCCAAATCCCAGCCCTAGGTAAGTGCTTTACCACTAAGTTAAATCCCTGACTCCATTTAAAAAAATTTTTTGAGACAAAGTCTAAGTTACATACGCTGCCTTTGACCTGCAACCTGTGACCCTTCTGCCTTTGCCTCCCAAGTAGCTGGGATTACAAGTGTGTGCCATGTAACACCTGGTTTAAAGCTGTTTTTGTTTATTTATTTATTTTGTGCTTTAAAACTAAGCATTATGCTTTTTTTCCCCCCAGTGCTGGGGGTTGAACCCAGGGCCTAGCGCATGCATGCTTTGCAAGTGCTGTACCACTGAGCTGCACCCTCAGCCCATTTTTTTACTTTTTGGAGACAAGGTTTTGCTAAATTACGCAGACTGCCTCTAGTCTCAAATTTTGCCACCTTCCTGCCTCCGCCTCCTGAGTCGCTGGGATTACAGGTGTGCACCACCACGCCTGGTGCATTATGCTTTTTATTGCCCCAAAAAAGTTTAAATAAGTCATAGCTTATAGGTTTCTAAGTAATAAATTATCTCATTGATGTACTTGAAACAAAGTTTATTAAAAACAAAACATGACTTTAGAGAGAAAATATTGAATCTATTTCATGAAAATAGCACAAAGCTTAGAAAAGGCATTCACATTCCATGTACAGTATAAACACATTTTTGCTTTCTATGCTCACACATACTACACTTCTTTTGAGGTGGTAAATGCCACCGTGCTCTCTTTCCAAACAGTTAACACATGCATTGAAAAAACCCACTGAATATAGTCTTGAAATAAATGTAGAAAGTGTTATACAAAAATATATTAATCTGTCTGCATTAAACACTTAAAATGCACAAGTAAATTCTTTTAGAACTACATCATGTCTAGAAATATCAATATCTGAACTTGTAAATTGGATTTTCATTGCATTCTTAATCACTGAAGAAAAAATAGATATAAGCAAACCTTTGGAAGGATAGATATAAAGTCAGCACAGCAGACCAATTCCAGTTTCAGAAATATAACCACAAACCCACCCAAAAGATAGGAAACAGTCTGAGTCTCTATAATTTGCCGTATCTATAACATGTTTTAATTGGAAGCAATGATATATATATATATATGTAAATCTCAACTGCACAGCAAACTTTTATTTGTTCACAACTCACATACTAAGTAATGGCAGAAATTACAGGATTTCTAAACTGGCTCTTAATGTACCCTAACGGGGATTTTAAACTTCTTAAAATATTAACCTATGTAAAATATAATTAAGAGATTTACCTCTGAATAGAGAGGTTAATTTGAAATTACATAGGGTATTTTTCCCCTCCTTTGAAAACTGAGATACTATTAGGAATTCTAGAAAAAGAACTAACCACAACAAAATCACTTTTCCATATCTACAGTTACTTATGTGACCAAAGCTCCAGGCTGAAATGTCTACGGAAACTACTGTTTCTAAGAAGAGGGAAAACTAAGGCGTGGAGAGGATGTGCTAGTTGATTTTTTGTAGGTGAATTTCAAGGATGAGTTCACAGGCATACATGAACAATACATTTCAAAGCTACAGAAACAAAAACTGGCTAGGATTTCTGTTGGGACTAAGAATAACAACTACAAATTTTAAAAATAGAATATAACTACATGGCTGAGGTAGGAATTGGTCTATTTTTACCCTTCATTAGCATAATGTATTGACTGATGTTTTGTCCTGTTTACCTCAGCACAGTTTCTCATGAGCATAGCACAGACTAGATAAAGAATAACAAAAATTCTGTTTAAACTGGCCATGTCTAAACCTAAGGGATGATTTTTTTTGTCTCTCTCCTCCTCAGCATGGAGTTCTCCTTTCATTTTACAGTCATAAGAACACTTTTTGGTATAATGCTGTTTTATGCTCATTTATGCTTGCTTGTTGTTAGGTGCCTAGGAGTCAGGTCCGACTCATAGCAACCTTGAGTATAATAAATGAAACACTCCCCAACACTGTGCCATACTGGGCACTATGTCAGTGCTTCTCTGATAGTCATAGGGTTTTCAGTGGCTGATTGTTTTGTGAGAGTGGGTTGCCAGGTCCTTCTCCCAAGCCTATAGCATGTGGTGTTCCCAGGCAGTCTCCTATCCTAAGTACTAACCAGGCCCGACTATGCTGAGCTCCGAGATCTGACGAGATCAGATGCCAAGATTGGTGGTACAGGTGGAAGTATATCTGGAAATGCTTGCAATACTTTCCTTTGGTTCTTCGGTATACTTGAGAATGACATGCCATGGAAGAAGAGGGCACACCCAACAATGAATAACTAGTCAAACATTCTACAAGCGTCTGTTGTTGTTGTTGTTAGGTGCGTCGAGTCGGTATCCGACTCATAGCGACCCTCTGTACCACAGAGGAAACACTATTGTCAGTGCTTCTCTGCTGTTCATAGGGTTTTCAATGGCAGATTGATTTTTGGGAGGGGGTTGCCAGGTCCTTCCCCCAACAAGCGTCTAGGATTTTTCAATTCCAACCTTTGAAAATGATTAAACCAAACCAGTGCGCTAAGAACTGGAAGTGTTGCATCAGAAAAGCCAAGTAGGGCTGCCTCCAGTTCCACTTTACCAGGCTCCCTGGAAGCCATAGGCACCAGTCTAAACTGCAGGTCTGTATGTGAAAGAGCCAAGGTTCACTGTTGTTGTTAGGTGCCATTGAGTCAGATCCGACTCATAGTGATCCTCAGGGTTTTCAATGGCAGTTGTTTTCTGGATTGTTTCTGTAGTGGATTGTCACATCCTTCTCCCATTTTTGCGGTACTGGGGATCGAACCCAAGTCCTCAGAAAGTGTGGAGCTGCACCATACCAACTGGGGTTTAGCTCAGTTGGTAGAGTACCTCTCTGTGCTGAGATCCTTGGTTTGATCCCCAGCACTGCAAAAACATGAGAAGGACGTGGTAATCCACTCCTGAGGCAATCCTGAAACAATCAGCCATTGAAAACCCTATGAGGGTCGCTATGAGTCAGACACGACTCCATGGCACCTAACAACAAGTGACTTATGGTTAGTACTAATTCTTTATTTAAATAAAGTATGTGAAACAGGTGGATAAAAGCAATCATGGTGATTAACAGTGAGTTCTACTTTTTTTTCTCCCCAGCACTAGGGGGTTGAACTTAGGGCCCTGTGCATGGTAGACAAATGCTCTATTACTGAGCTGCACCCCCATCTCCCTTTTTATTCATTTTTTAATTTTGTTTTGAGACAGGGTTGTGCGTAAGTTGCACAGGCTACCTCTGACCTCAAATTGGTGATCCTCCTGCCTCTACCTCCCGAATTGCCAGATTACAGGTGTGTGCCATAGTGCCCAGCTGAGTTCTATTTTTGAAGTATGCTACTACTATCACTTTCTTAAACTGATGTACATTTCCTTATGGATTTCAGGAATGAGATTTTATAAAATTATAAATTCCTTACTGCATCATAGTACTACTTAATTAGCAGACTAATGAAAAGACGTTTTCATTTTGTAGGCGGATGATCATGAATCATAATCATTGGTATATAGCAATTCACTTCATTCCTTTTAAACTATCTAATACTAGAATAATAGGTTGATTCTGGCAAAAATTTTACTATAATATCATTGTGGTGTGGTTTCCATACAAGCATTATTTATGAAGCAAGAAAGTAGATGGCTTTACATTTTTGGAGCTCACTTTGGCTAATAAAACAGATTTTCTAAACTATGAATAAGCTTCTCAGTGGCTGAGATAGTCCTGTGCTAACAATCATCTAATCTTTATGAAAAGGTCTTAACTACCATTTGAAGACAAACTGAAATAGCCCTGTTGGAACTAACACTGGTACTTAATATATCCATCTGCCAAGAAAAATGTGGCTAATGTCTGAAGTTAAGGGAAGAGTACATTTAAAATGTTTTAGGGAAACAAAAATCGAAAACTCTTCCAAGGCCTCAATAAGAACATATAACAAAAATGAATATATTACAAGAAGCCATATAATTAAATGGATTTATTTAAATTTCACTACTAGGATTTTGGGGGTTCTTTGGATTGGTAAGTTATTATTCAAAGCTATGGAAGATTTATGACTTAGAGGAAATATAGCATGTGGTTGAGCAGAATCTGTTCCAGGCTCAGCCACTTCCTAAATGTGTGACCCTGAATAGGCCAGTGTAACTACTTGACTCTGCATCTCAGCTTCCTCACAGAGAGTAAGGAAAAAGAGTCATTCCCTTAGAACATTGTGAGGATCCTATGTGAGTTAATGTACATAAAGCACTTAGAAAAGTACTAGCAAACAGCAAGAACTCAATAAATGCAGCTACCATTCTTATTGCTTTTCTTGAAGGCTTAATTAAGAAATTATCCACAGAAGCGCTCTGCCTTTAGCAGTTTCCATTCTACATCTTATAGGTGAGTCAAAATCAGGAGACTTGAGCATGAGTAAAAGACCTTCCAGTCACTGTTCGCCCTTAAGTCATCTCACAACACTGAATACCTGCTGGAACCAGGGCCTGCTCAAGGTATCGTGTGTTACCCTAGGCATGTTCTGATCTTCAGACCACCACCAACATCCGAAAGCTGTTTCCTCATCTGTACAATAGACACATCTACCTGTCTAGTTTATAAGGTTATTCTGAAGCTCAACTGAGGCAGTACCTATGAAAGTGCTGCAAAGATCATGCAAAGTATGGAAAACTTTTGGGTTAAGATACAAATATTCTGGTGCAAGTTGCTGAGCACATTTGTAGGAATGTGGCTCAAAGTATGCCTGGGCCCTCTCTGAAGCAAGTTTATTGCTCATACTTCAGAGGGCCTTTAAAAAACATTAATATAACTGTAAGTATGCTTCTTTATAACTAAATAATAATGTTTACTATCAAACTGCCTTTCTCTTCTTGAAGCCCAATTCTATGGAAAATATTTGCATATCAAATAATTGGTAGAGACATATTTTCCTTTAGAAACTGCAGCTGCAAAGAAAATGTCAAGCCATGTGTGTCCATGGTCACAAATTATCATTATTATTAACTAAATTTATAAGTATCAGTTTCATAGATTACTAAATTTATGTTAACAATATTTCACTGACTACTTTCAGCAACCACATGGAGCAGTATATCAACCCCATATTATATGAGTAGAACCGAAGTTACCAAAAGTCCATGCTCTCTACCACTATACTATGTTACACAAAATCATCTGGAGAAAAAAGTCATTATTATTTCTGTCTTCATCAAATCAACTACTTGAATGAAGAGAACTGGTAGATTAAAGGACTCCAAAATGTGCCCAGATCTTTGGTAATAAAGTGGCTTTAGAAAAGCTATTATATTCATGCTCATGATTCTGTTAATTTTACATCTTTAAGAAACTTTACAGGTTTTAGAAATAAAACTGATCATTGAAAAAAAATACAGAAAAGAAGAATTAAAATAAAAACATCCAATTGGGCTCCACAGCACATTCCTGTAACCCTAGCTACTTGGGACTGAGGCAGGAAGATCACAGGTTTGAGGTCAGAAGCAACCTGCAAAACATAGTGAGACTTTGTCTCAAAATAAAAAAAGTTAAAGGGGTTGGGGGTATTGCTCAGTGGTGGAGTGTTTGTCTAGCATGCATGAGGCCCTAGATTCAATCCACTAATACTGAAAAAATAATAATAAAAAAATCCATAATTCCATCATTCAGAACCATTATTAATATAGTCTCTCTGCAAATATTTTTGTGTAATTGTGAACTATGAAATTTAGCTCTTGATGTTTTGTGGCGGGAGTGGTCCTAGGGATTGACCTCAGGGCCTTGCACATGCCAAGGACACACTCTTCTACTAAGTTACACCCCCCAGTTTCTGACGATTGTTCTTAAACACAATCCCAAAGATAATGGCTAAACTGAAGTCTTCTTAATTGGCAGATATAAACTCACAGCAAATTTTGTGTAAGTGGAAAGGAATATTATTATATTATAGATACATATTTTTACTACCTTTCCAAATTTTCCAGCTTTGGAAAAACAAACAAAGAATAACTTATCTCGGTGGTATTAGCTTAAAAACAGATTGGCCATAAGAGAAATCTGAATACGTCTTGATCTTTGCATCTGAGTACATATATATGTAAACACACTCATCCATACACATCAAACTATTTTGGCAACATTAAGATTTATAGCTTTGAGAAGGCCTGATAATACTTTAACTAAATATGATATTAGAAGAGCTAAGGAGAAAATTGTTTTTCATAGTCATTCAACTTGGCCAAAGTTACACTTATGGGTGATTACATTGCAAGGTTTCCCTTGTGAATAGGTTAAATATTTGCTTGAGACAGAGTATTCAGAATAAGCAAAACTCTTTGCAGGGATCATATCATCCTGAATATAAATATAAAACATAGTAACTTACTGTTTGTGAAATGATATCACAGAGAGGAAGGACAAATAGTGACAAAACAGCAGAATAACTTAGTACAGAAATTCCAAGTACTCTGTTAAAATGTGTGCAATGCCACCTTACCGGCATTTTAACTAAGATGACTTACACTGAAATCTTACTCTTTTTAAACTATTTAAACTTTTTACTGGATATAATTCATGAAACAAGAAAAGCAAAAGTAAAAAAAAAAAAAAAAATAGAATGGAAAAGTCCTTACAGAAAACAGAAGGCAGGCAGAGATAAAAAAAATTTTTTAAATAAACTTTTTAGTGCTTCCTGTTATATAAGAAGTTTATGTTAGTCATAAATTCTAGGAACCTATTTAAATTGCTTTAGTGTGATTTATTCAAAGTGATACTAATCCATTGTGAATATTTTTAACATAAAAAATGAAGTCTGGCAGTGGATAAGAATAAGAATCAAGAGAAGAATTGGCTTAAGACTAACCTAAAACTCTACCTAGAGGAAAGAAACACCAATGGGTTCTAAAAGGTATTTTTGGATTTTTAATGTACACAAAAATATGTAATACACAGTTTTTGTATTATAGTGAAAAAATCAATTATCAGTTATTTCTACATATGTAAGGTAAAACTGTACATACTTCTTTTATAAGAGTGTTTAGGGAGTGTTTATGTCATTAAACAGGAAATGATCAAGCCAAAATATTCTCATCCTGTCCAACTGGAAATGAGAAGTACAATGAATCAAATGAGATTAAAAAGTAGCTAAGGCCTATCTGCCATTAAAAATATCAATGTTATACATCCTTTTATTATAGAACATTATTTTTTGGTTGTTTTGGAGGGAAAGGGTTTATGAGGTAATTATGTACAATTTTAAATAGGATTCTTTTTCACTTTACATTTATGCTTCTTTAAAAATAGCTTTAGTGGGCGACTAATTAAATCAAAGTCATGATCTATCTAGTCTCTTCAGAGTTTTAGATAACCTTATGAATAAAACAAATATTATACTTCAAAAAATATAACAAAGAAATAGGCAGAAAGTGGTGCTTAAAAGATTACACTTCAAATTTAGCAGTTTTTAAAGGAGGAGAAGCATAATATGCTACAATGTCTATAAATATTTATCGAATAAATAAACATGTTCACCTTAGGTTTTGAAAATCTTATGAGCTGATTAAATCACAAACGTTAAGACTGTTTTAGAAAAACAAAATCAGGCTTTTAAATAGTTATAAAGATAAATTATGATGATGATGATGATGATAATGACAACCCCCCCAATATCTTCAGTGGCTGTTTTGGGGGTTAAAAAAAAAACCCAAACCAAAAAAGTGTCAGCAAATCACTGTATGCTTTAGTAATTTAAAAGATAGTATATTAGGATATACTATACTTATTAACTGCATGAAAATGGTTCACATTAAAAATTGCAATTTGAAGGCTTAAACGTGATTTTTAAAGTGTTACAATAAATCATCACAATTTAAGTTCTGAATGTGATAACCAAAACCCAACAAACCTTCATTTTATGCTTACAACTTGAATGTAAATTTCCCAAACAACATACAAACTCATTTATGTCAGATTCAGCTATCGTAATAAATTCTTTGTTACTGATAGCAATGTATCCTAAGTCCTCTCTCCTTGAAAGTCATATTTCTGGGGGATCCATTCATTACTGCTAAGAATGTGTTCATCCACAAAATAGTTAAAGGGGGAGGGAGTCTGAATGCCCTTAGAGAGTCTATGTTAAACTTTTTCTATATAAAGTTATAAGGCATCAATAACGATATGCTAAAACAAACAATCTATAATAAAAATAGATCAAAACTCTCTTTTAAAAATATCTCAAATGAGAAAATCACATAAGAGAATAAAGATCACATGTAACCACCCCTATACTCTTTAAGCTTCTACTGTAATGAAAATACCTTTTTTTTTAAGGCTTAAAACAGACCTTTTGGACAAATGGAGATATCCTTATACAAACACGTGAACTAAAGCTTAGTTCTGTCCAAAGTTATTGTGAAAATGTGCATATGCAAGTGTGCTGACTGCTAATAATAAAGGCAAAAAATGTTAGTTAAAATACCTGGTATTATTATCAATATTTCTTACAAATTATCTTATGATAATATTCTGTAGTGCAGTGTGAACTTCAATTTTGCCACCAAGCAGCAGCAAAGATAACATTGTCATGGTTTAAGTGATGGTCAATGACTTAGCTACTAGGTAACCAGAATGAAGGAATATGTTTATAACAAAAAAGGAAATAAGAGACATAGCTTTATTTCAGGATCAATTTCTAGAACTGAGCAGTGGGTGTTCTGGAATCCAGAGGTGGAAATAAAAATTTTTTTATAAGTTACAGTGATGATAGCAATGGAGGTCAGGGGGCTTGTGGTGAGGGGTTGCTAGGTGGCTGGCTAAAATACATACCTGAGCTCTACTGGAGCTATGCAACCTGGTTGTGTATCAGTTATTTGCAAAGGCTGACTGAACAAAATTCCCTTCATCATGCAAGCACTGCTGTCTGCACTACAGTAATAAAGAAACACGCTGATAGATATCACAGCTTCAAGTGACAAGCAATCTCCAGGAATTCGCAGTGAAATTGTTGGTTGACTGGAAATGTTCTCTATGTCTCCAGATGGTATCTGTCCTTGAAGAAGCCACTCATTGCCTAGAAAATTAAAAAGTAAATTATTAAGACTGAATAAAAATCAATAATTATTTACTTAAAGCCTCTAAATGCTGGGCATTGTGCTGTGAAAAAAGGACATAAATATGAACTAGATAGAATGACCAACCATGAGAAGTTCCCAGACTGAAGATCTCTGCTAATTATTATAATTCTTCTTAGTTTCCACATTGTCTGAGCTCAGAGACTGCATATGCAGTGTTTGTTTCCAAGGAAATTTTTTTTATTACTCTTGAATATTCACTATTATCTTAACTAGAAAGTCATTACAGCTGAGCATGCTAGGGCATGCCTGCAATCCTTTTGTAGTTTCTATATTATATCTCCAATATAAATTTTATCTGTTTGGTAAAAATGATCTATTTCACATGGCCTATGTTTGTTTATACAACTAATAGAGTTCATTTTTAACTTTGAGGATTAAAGACAGGAAAATAATAAACAATGCTATTTTCATATTCAAATTTTAAAATAAAACACAGAAAATTCTTTAGGTATTTCTCATATGCTTCATATTAAGGATTTATTAAGTCATATTATGCAGTTCTTTATACTGCTATTTTTTTTGGCTTCAAGCTTTCACATATTTTAACGATTTTAAGTGTCTGTCTTTAGCCTCACCAAAAGAAAATACCTATTAATCACAGGTATAGAAATCTACTCTAATTTTCAAACCCTTAAATTATTAGTATTTTTATCTGAAAGCTTATTTGCTCCTACATAATAAAAATAGAACCAATATCTAGGATAAGGAATATAATAATTAGGTATTTTCCCCACAGACCACTTTACTTCCACACTATCTGTACTTTATATCCCAAAGAACTTAACATTAATTAACTAGTGTGCTTAGCAAAAGCAGAGTCCAACATGTTACCAATATCCTAGGTTAAAAACCAACACATTGCTCTTTAATTACACAGAGAAATTAAATCAGTGCTCTCCAATCAGTACACTGCTTTCAGACCTATAGGACACAAACACAACAACTAAATTGGCATCGAGGACCTGCTCTGACCCCAGAGAGGCTGTGAAGGGGCCAGGGTTTGAGTATTCTTCTGCCCACAAAGCAGGCTCCAAACACCCGAGTACTGCACAGCCAGCCCTCTTCCTCGTAGGCTTTCCCCCAGGTTCAGTCAATTATCCTACAACCAGCCTCCCGAACTCTAACCAGCAGTCCATTCAGCTACTTTACCAAGATCTCTCTGTCCTCTTGTTTTGGACACCTAGTTGACATTTGCAGGCCCTGAGAATATATGAAGGTAAGAGGGAATGAGGCCAGGATCCGGGTAATGTACAAAAGTGTGCAAGAGGGTAAGAGGGAAAAGGAGTTGGGCAGGAAATGGAAGATTGAGTGAGAATGTGTGAAAGAGCGTGGGAGACTAGGACAGCGGAAGATCATTTGAGGCAAGAAGCCGGGGTTCAGGAGTTCTGGACCACATCTCCTTCACCTTAGACTTGCTGCCCACTACGACAGGGATGTTCAAAAACACTGGCAAAAGGCTAGCAATCTATCGGTTCCTTATCATCACTTAGTGAAGTAAAGAGCCAGTTCACACTGTAATTCACACACATAAAGAGAAGAGAGACTGCCTAAAGCTGCCTAGAAGGACGAATTATAGAAAAAGATCCGAAATAAGGAGGCTCCACTTTCTGTCTCTATTTCAGAACTTTTAAGAGGTTCTTTTTGGGAATAAAATGAACCCAAGTTTAAAACAAGGGAAGAGACATAAACAAGACCATGTTCCAAGAAACCCATGCTGCTAACAACTGACATGTAACTCTCAGTGAGTAATGCTATTCTTTAATAAAAAGGAGGAAAGAATCTTGAAAACAAAGAAAACTGCCAAAGTGGAGACAGATCAGGATTCACTTTTTTCATGTAATTTCCCTCAAATCTTGCCCAATTACAGAGTAAATGTATCACATAACAAATGAGAAAAACTATCAGATTAAACATCAAGGATTTACTGAATATTTGCATCTGTAAGATTAGAACTCATACCTTCGGCTGTTAGAAACCAACAGCTGGGTACCCCTTCAGTCAGCTTTGTTCCTGACGGGAGGTCCAGCTGGAGCTTGAACTGAAGAGTCTGGCCAGGACGTGCGGTTACCGGGGAAAGCCCGATGCTGGGGGCGGACTTGGGCAATTTGGGTACTGTTTTCTGTTTTTCTACTAGGAGTGGGCCGTCCACCACAGCATTTTCAGATCTGAAGATGGGGAGCTAGGAAATCACAAAATATATTATTAAAACACAAGTGCTACACATAATTGACAGTAAAGAGAGCTTATTTTTAGAGTTCAATAGAAAAATGAAGTTCTGTATTAGTGGAATTAATTGCCATTTACTCTGAAGAGAATGTATTTACTTATATGCTTTCCACATGATTTTGTGGGTACAGAAAAAACAGTTCACCTTAGGAAAAAAATCCCCCAACATTTATGAAGGAGACAGAATTAATTGTCCAATGTTTACAGGTAGCAGCAAATTAAAGCAAAATTTTATGAACCTAAGTATAGTGAGTATACCGTCTCTTAAAATTTTCATTGCCAAATATAAGATATTATTTATTTTATGCCAGTAATTTACGTGAAAAGAGATGATATTTTTTATGGTAATCTGTGGGGTACTTTTTGTTTGTTTGTTTTTGTGGTTCTAGGGAGTTAAAACCACACCTTGTGCATGGTACACAAGTGTTCTCCCACTGAGCTCCCAGTCTGTTTTTTGTTTTTACTTTGAGACAGGATCTCACTAAGTTGTGCAGGCTGTCTCTGACTCTGAACTTACGATCCTCCTGCTTGAGCCTCACAAGTAGATGGAATTACAAGCATGTGCCATGATTTAGACATTAACTGGAAATATAAAAATGAAACAGGTATTTTTGAAAGAGCTAGCTTCTCAGAGTTTAAGCTTAACCTCTCTCTCTCTCTCTCTCTCTCTCTCTCTCTCTCTCTCTCTCTCTGCGTATGCATGCATGGTGCTTGGTTTTGTGTTTTTTATTTCAAAACATATACATTAGTAAAGCACTAGAATTTTAGAGAAAAATCTATTTTTTTAGAAAAAATTCCATTCTTTTCAGGTAAATGTGATATATCAAGAGACAGCTTGTAACAGATATTTTGCTTTGAAAATTCTGTAACAGACTATGTCCGTATATTTTAAAAAAATGATTATAACTTATTTTAGTTTCTTCCTATCTTATTTTCAATGTCTTATGAAGTGTAGCTTATAATAGTTACTCTGGAAGTTTATTTGGTAATGGAGTAACCATAGGAAACAAAGATTACACAATAACCTAAGGATAACTGAGTAAAACAACCCAATCTACATGGTACGTATTCTTAGGATGTATCAGTAAATTTATACACTTAAAAACAGATCCAAGTTGGAAAGATGGAACATTTATTTGAAGAATAATAGGAGGTCCTAAAAGCAGGCTTTCTGGTTTTCCTATCAAAGAACAAAACGAAGGCTCCCACTCGCTATTCTGTCTATAGGTGCCAATCTCACCATTCGAGATGGCCTCGCCAGAAATGCCTGTTGGTGCTTGAAGACCTGAGTATCATTTTTAAGACCACATCCTTCAACTTATGTTTTAAGAAAACTTACCACAGAAGTTGTTTTTGTTTCTAAATCCAGCACTTTAATTTGATGATTATTGGTATCTGCTACATATAATAACCGACCGTTCTCTCCAACGCAGAGGCCTCCTGGCTCATTAAAAGTTGACTCTCTAAAACTGGAACTGGTAACATTATTCGTGTCTCCGGTCCCTGCTAATGTTGTACAATTTTTTGTTTTTGGATCCACAACTTTAATCTACAAAAGAACAAAATTTTATATATCTGATGGCCAAGTCTACGTTTGTAGTGTGGGAGGGTATATTATCAAAAATACTAGAGAATTCCTGATTGCCATTAGCATTTTCAATAAATCTTAGGAAAATAGTAGATATTCCCATATCTTCTCGGAAAGCCAAACATTCAAATTACTCAGTCTAGGGGGAGATATTTCATCCAAAGAGCTAAAAATTATGTAAAATCCCTAGTTACAATATGTATTCTTAAAGCAATCTTGGATAAAATCATTTCTGGAATTTAAAAAATATTAATTGTATTGTTTTTCTTTACAATGGAACATACTTTCACAATTGCACAGATTTTCTTCTCATAAGCACCTAGCATTGCCTGAGGATTTGCACCTTTGTTAAACAACGATTGCCAGTTATGTCTCAATCATATTAAATTTATTGATGCTCATCACAAAGTATTAGCATGTAACAACTGATATTTTAACAAAGAAATATGCAATAAGAATCAAAACAACTGAGAAACAAAAATGGAAATGCTGCTGAAGAAGGAATTATTTGCTACCAGGCACTACACGTATGCAACAGCTCAAAAATGCTCACCTGTCAGTTGACATATTGTCTACTTTTTTCCTGGATATGTTTACTAAGGACTTTGATGGACCACAAGTCACAAGTTTGGGTCATAGCCCTGGAATCCGCTTAGTGTTTTCCCTAGTTCTGATACCATCATAACCTTCTCGCAAAGGAAGGACCCAGAGAAGCAGAGAACTGGCTGGTGCAGTTGCCAAGGCCTATTGTTCCTCTCTGTATCTTAGAGTGGCACTTGTAGGAGGCTTACAGGTCTTTCAGCATTTTAAACGCCATGGACAAAAAGCAAGGAATTATATAATTCTGTCAAGACTCACCTTGTGATTATAGGAGTCGGCCACGTAGAGCAAGTTCCTTTTCTTATCCCACGCTACTCCAAGTGGGTGCTGAAGCTTTGCATTGATGCCTACTCCATCAACATCACCAAAAGCAAACAAATTCTTTTATTTTTTTTTTTTAAAGAGAAAGAAACAGCAGTTATTAAATTTTTTACAGTGCTTTGCTAGGACATAAAGTGAAAATTAAGATAGTTGTATGTTATTAAAGTCAAAGGGGAAAAGCTCTGATTTTCACATAAATAGGGCTGGGTACCTGATGCAGACTAGAAAGGAATGAAAGAGTTTTATGCCTGTGCTAATTGTTGGTTTTCATTGTTTTACTCACAGCAGCCTCACATCTGGTGAGGAACAGGTTGGGTCTGCTGGTCTGGTGCTCTTTCCAACCCACTGCCCAATACCTAGGGTGTGTTTCTCCCTTCTCTCTGGTAATCAACACTTTATCCTTTCTCTCTGAAACCTTAACATTTATATATAATCAAGCAGAGTCAATGTAGTTTTCTTAGATGGCTTTACTTGTATTTCTTTATATTCACACTTCCTTTGGTTTGACTCCCATTTTAACTCATGGATAGACCATGCATGATCTCTCCTAAATTTCATTAAGTCTCCACAATCCAGTAACCTGCCAACTGGGTCAGTGTCTGGGTGCCCTGCACAGAAATGACTTTCTTTACCATGGGATCTCTTTCTCCTCCTACGAGGTGCTTCACTGCTCCATCTTTCAGTGACACGGTTCTCACTGTACTGCTCTCACTGTCTGCTACAAATAGGCAGCTCCACGGATCTTCAGAGGCCAGAGAAAGACCTGAAGGTTGGGCAAAACCCGCCTTGTGTGGATATGCATTGTTTCGGTTCTCTTCATTTCCACTTCCAGCAAATCGAAGGCAGGTTCCTTTTTTTAGTTCACTGAAAGACAAGTTTATGGGTGAAATCTAGAAGTATATTGTGTCCAACTTAGTTATTAAACAAATGGATGTAAGTGATCAAATCAATGGTGATAGCATTGAAAACAAAAAACAAAATCACAAAACTAGTAATCTTGCCTAGTTAAACTGTGCCAGTCAGCTTTCACTGTAGTTTTCCCACTCGTATATTATGTAGCCATTGTGTAGGGACCTTCTTAACTTTTCTTCAACATATACACAACTGAAACCACTCTCAAAAACCAGACAGGAAATCCTTGACAGGATTGGAATTGTAACAATGATTGGATCACTGCTAAAATGGTTTTATTACCACTTTAACTTCTTAACTTCGTGTAATATTAGGTTCTAAAAAGGAACTAAAAAGATTATCTGGTTCTTGATAATTTAAGGCTCCAACTTTCATTACAAATATTTTGTGTTCTTGTATATTAGAGACTAGCAAAAGGAATCAAAGAATAGTTTTCATAAGAAAGCCAAGTCAGACATTACTATTTTAAGAAAATGACATAAGATGACTATGAATGTTAACTAATTAATTGTACATAATCATTTTTTTTTTCAGTACTGGCAGTTGAACTCGAGGCCTCACACATGCTAGGCAAGCGACCTACCACTGAATCACACCCCAGCCCCTTTTTTATTTTTCATTTTGAGACAGGTTCTTGCTAAATTGCTCAGCCTGCCTCTGACCTCGAACCTATGATCCTCCTGCCTCAGCCTGCCAAGTAGCTGGGATTACAGGTATGCTCTATGCTACCTGGCTCATAATCAGTTTCTTACATATACTAGGAAAATGTCCATTTAAAGAACTACTGCAGAGTTGGGCCTGGTGCTGCGCGCCTGTATTTCCAGTACTTAGGAGGTAAAGGCAGGAAGACAGCAAGTTACAGGTCAGCCTGGGGTATGCAGCAAGACCTTGTCTCAAAAAACTAAAAAAAAAGCATATAAAAGAAAAAAAAAAAGACTAATGCAACGATTCCTTTTGTAATACATTTTGGTTTCTAAATTTATGCCAGAAGGACTATAAAGAAGACATGGTAGTGTGCTGTGCTGACAGAAAGGAGGCAGCCGACTTAGAATACAAAATGAGAGGCTATATGTGTACCATTTCCAAATAAGGAACAACATGCCAAAGTCTAAAGTGACCATCACTATTGACTGCTATGGTCCAATGTGAAGTTAAGCAGGAAGTAGGGGATGAAACCAAAGGGATACAGAATGTATAAAACATGGCTATTTATTCAGGAACTAATAAAATGAGCTAGCCAGGGAAATATGCGCAATAACTAATATGCAAAACAAATAAGCTGAGAGGTAATTACTAAACCAAGTCTTCACACTTTAAAAAAGGAGTTCCCTTAATTAAATAAAAGAATGGGGAGAAACAATAGCATTTAAAAACAGTAGGGGTTGTTACCACCTGAAGAGTAGCAATAAATAAAGATAATGCATCCTTAAAATTAAGACTCAGGTCAATGCGATCCGAGTGGCCATCTTCCTATTATGAACAAGAGTGACATCTGTACTTATTAGGAAATTTAGGCAGCCCTTGACCATCTATGTCCAAAACAGCCATAACCCAGAACAGCACATTCTGGCCAGCTATGTTCCTTCTGTTTGCTCTTTCAGAATGGCCTCATGTGCACCACTACTGGTAACTTCTCTGTTAAGATACCCATTTCTTGCTTCAGTAACAACTACAGCCTCCTCAGGGGCCTCTCCATCTCTAGTCTTGTCCTACTCAGAATGCTGTCAGGGTTCTTTCAAAAGCAGATCTAATCCCATGTCATGTCCCAGCTAAAACTTTCTAAAAATACTCGCAGGATATCCAAATCTCGTAGAAGGACTCCCAGCACAGCATGGTCTGGCTCCCCTGCCGCTGCTCATGCTAGCTCTCACCCGGGAAATCGCCTCTCTCCCCACCTAAGTCCTCCTCTGCCATTTAGTACACCTCTTCCAAGAAGCCCTTATGACTCAGCAAATCTTATCAATAGAAATTTCAACTGAGAGGACTACTGCCATGATGCTTTTTACACACTATTTTTTAAGGGTTTGCTGATTGGATCCTCCCTCTGTAAGCCCACTGAAGACGGTGACCATGTGTTTTCATTGCATCCCTATCAGTCAGATCATTTCATCCCTAGAACCTAGCATAGTGCATAGCATATAGTATACCTAATAAACATTTTTAGATGAATAAAATGTTATAAAATTACACAAATGTGTTCCAAAGTAACACACATGGTATTTGGAATACCTAATATTTTGGAGTTTCTATGCAACTGCTGCTTTCCACTGATAAAGATAACTAACATGACCAGCACTAATTTTTATGGTGATGTGCCAACCTTTGTGGTCTATGACTTTCATTCATTCATTTATGCTGTAAGCCTTTACTGAGTTCTTATTATATACCTGATACTGTATACCAGGTACAGGAGACACAAAAAGGAATGAGACAAGGTTCATTTCTTTAAGACATAGTCTAGTTAAGAGGAAAAATAAATGTGACCATAAAGAGAGAGGGTGAGAAAAGGAATGGGAAGATAGAGGAGGGAGGCTAGGCAAACTTATCAGCGCAGTGATGTGACCACATTTGGGGTACAGGGAAGGCACAGAAAAAAGTGTGGTCAGCTCTGCCTGGGGTGTGAAGGAGAGGAGGGAAGGCTCCATGACCAAGGCAGGAGACACTGTAGAGATGGCGACCTTCTCATCCTTATGCCCACCAAGCACACACAGGTACCTGTGTTGACTGTATGTGCTCGGCACTGTGCTGAACTCTTTACCCAGACTCTTTATTCTCCAAGTAAGCCTATGAGGTAATATAAGTAAAGAAACTAAGCTTGGTTAAAAGGGCTCTCCTAAGCTCACAGAGATAGTAAGAAGTAGAGCTGGGATTCAAACTCAGGCCTGACTACAAAACCCAAGTGGTAACCACTTTGCCATACAGTACTCAACTATTTGAAGGAATGACTGCAGACCTGTGAATCATGTGTTAAGAGAAAAGGCTCCGCCAAATATTTCCAGTTCTCTTTCTGGGCACTCAGGAGAATGGCTCTTCCCAGGCTTCTAGAAGGTAGATGTGGCCATAAAACTTACATTGGCTGATAAAATGTGAATAGAAATGATGTGTGTCACTTCTGAGCAGAAGCTCTGGGAGCCAGCGAGTGACTCACCACCTCCTCCTCTCTCACTCTGCCAGGATGGCTGGCTGGCAAAGCTCCCGACGACAGCTGCTTCCTTGGGCTGGGTGGCAGAGCAGTGCTCCCCAGCAAATCTACGTGAGTGAGCCAAGAAAAAGCCTTGTGCTAAGCCACTGAGAATCAGGGTTGTTTGTTAGGGTGGAACAGCCTAGCACATCCTGACCAGCACAGTGGGTGTTATGAGGATAGCGACTTTGAGAAATGGGGCTCTGTGAGCCCCACGGAGAGTAGCCCAATCAGAGAGGGATGCAGCCACTTACTTTTTCTTTGGCAGTTTGCCAGAGTCCAGGAGAAGTGCCCAAATCTGATGGATTCCTGCCATGGCTATCCACAGGATGTCATCTCTCTGGACCTCCAAGCCTTGGTAAAAGCAAGTCGTAATCATTATATGCACATCTGGTTAATATGAATATTTTAAGTGTTTCACAAATTTAAATTCATGAATTTAAATTCATTATAAATCATCTGACAGAGAAAGATAAAAATATATACAATGTTTTAAGCTGTTTTTAAAATTTTTCTGTTTTCTTAGTAGAAGTTTTACTTCTTCAGACTTGTAATTTACCTGCAATAATTTCATAAGAATCCAAGTCTTTTATTTTTAATAGATTACCGGGTGATAATTCAAATACATGCATACAGTATGCAATGATCAAATCACGGTAATTAGCATTTCCATCATCTTAAAATCCAAAGTATTCTTTATTTTTTGAAGAGGGGTACTGGGGAGTTGAACCCAAGGTCTCATGCATGCTATTTCACAGGCACTCAACCATGGAGCTGTTCCCTCAGCACATTTTTTACTTTGTATTTTTGAGACAGGGTCTCTAATTTACACAGGCCACCTCTGGCCTCGAATTTGCAATCCTTCTGCCTCCGCCTCCCAAGTCGCTGGAATTAAAGGTGTATACCACTCTGCCTGGCTCAAAGTATTCTTATTAGCAATATGTCCCTCTGCATCTTGGGAACCAATATTGCTTAACCATTTGACTCCTTATTTTACCTCACAGAAGAAATGGGTTGACACATACTCTCTAAAGACACTCTGCCAATTTCCACGAAATAACTAAACCTTTTAAGAGTTCGAGAAATGTATATTTCCATTACAGTATTAGATCTGGGACTCAGACACAAGTCAAAACAACTATTTAAAATTTTAAAATCTGTTGGCTAATTGGTTGTGGAAAAACATTTTCAAAAGATTTAGATGGCATATAAAAAGACTAGAGTACAATCTATTGCAATATAGCTATTGACTAAAATTAATAATTAACCTTCTATATTTTCAGAAAATAGAAAACAAATGATGTTACAACTTACTACAATGGGACAAAGCTGTATTCCTCAAATTAACTTTATGGTTAAAATATTTAGCTATTTTAATTTAGAACATATTCTGAAGTAACTGAGACAGTATAACTAAAAGAATTTAGTCAGATAATATCTTACACTAAAAGAAATATCTTAGTAAAAGCAATTTTACTTGTACTTCCTTTAATTTCAAGTAGTCTATGTCCAGAAGGAATTATTCTTCCTTAACTGGTATCACTTTCAAGTGTCTTTCAATTTAACAACCATCATCATAAAACACCACAATGATGATGAGGACAATGGCTCTCAAGTAATTGTGGCTGCTATGTGCTAAGAACTTTGCAGAGATGCACATCAATTTTCTCAAAAGCTCGTAAGTTAGGTACTGTTAGGAGGCCTAATTTACAGAAGAATAAACAGAGGCTTGGTGAGTAGTGACATGCCAGGCTCACAGAGCTAGCAGATGGAGGAAGTGGAGCTGAGAACCCAGACAGGCCAACGGGAAAATCTATCCCTTTACCCATTTCACATATTGCCTCTTTCTCTGTGCTCTAAATTACTCTCCAATAAAATCCAAAGCCAAGTAGTTTCTTTTAACTTACTTTTTCATGCTCAAATGTGTCTAAATGTAAGGTGTATTAAAAGTGACACGGGTGTCTGTATATCCTGGGGACTCAGACTCTGTTTAGTCATCTTAAAACTAGATCAAAAGCTTTCCACAGTTAATTTTGAATATACCACATTGCCTCTTCAGTGGGCTACATTTCTTCTAGGGCTATCTTTTGGGACTTCTACAATGACCCATCTAAGTTAATAAAATATGTTGTTGTTGTTGTTGTTGTTGTTATGTGCCGTCAAGTCAGTATCCGACTCATAGCCACCCTCATAGGGTTTTCAATGGCTGACTGTTTCGGGATTGCCTTGGGAGTGGATTGCCAGGCCCTTCTCCCATTAATAAAATATGTTGTTGTTGTTGTTAGGTGCCGTCGAGTCAGTGTCTGACTCATAGCGACCCTCATAGGGTTTTCAATGGCTATTTCGGGATTGCCTTGGGAGTGGATTGCCAGGCCCTTCTCCCATTTTTGCGGTGCTGGGAATTGAACTCTAGACCTTAGAGACTGCAGCGCAGCACTCTACCAACTGAGCTAAATCCCAGGCCTATTAATAAAATATAGCAGTCCATTATTTTAGATATGACAACATCCAAATGAAATGTTCAAAGCACGTGAAGTCTTTAGAAGAATAATACTTAGAGGCAGCAACATTCAAATGTCAGCCATGATCATTATTTCATTAATCTGGATCTTAACTTCATACTATGCTGTATTGTTGTTGATAGGTGCCTCAAGTCAGTGCCTAACTCATAGTAACCCTTTGTACAACAGACGAAACACTACTGTCAGTGCTTCTCTGCTATTCATAGGGTTTTCAATGGCTGATTATTTTTTGGGAGTGGGTTGCTGGGTCCTTCTCCCAAGCCTACAGAACTAGGTGTTCTTAGGCGGTCTCCCATCCAAGTACTAACCAGGCCTGACCCTGCTTAGCTTCGGAGATCTGACAGGATCAGACGCCACAGTGGTATAGCTGCAGGCCATGTTGTATTAGAAGAATATAAATATATTTATAATCTTGAGGGTAAAAAGTATGACACAATGTCTTACACACAAGTTTGTTAATGTTATGGTAAGTATTAACAACAAATGTATTGCCAGCAGATGCTATCTAACAAAACACTCAGTTTACAATTGCTTATTTGTGATAAGCCCACCATAAATCCAAGATTATAAACTCTTCAGCATTAAACAATGAAAACAAGTTTATGTTCCTGCTTAGACAATGGTGTTATTAACTAAGGAAATGGTCACTAAAACAAGACAAAACAAAACAAAAACTTTGGTAAGTAGTATAAACAAAAGGCACATAATGAATAATACTTATTAACACAATTTGGAATGTTTTCCATTTATAATATTCCAAAGCCTGTATTTATTCAGTAACATTCTTAGAATGCTATATTAAGAATTGTAACTGATTATGGCTCAAGTCCACTACTTGGTCCTCCCATTTCTCTGAATGGAACTAAATTATTTTTATGTTTGTTTTGTTTTATGATACTAGGGATGGAACCTACAGCCTTGCACATGCTAGATAAGCATAATATCACTGAGCTACATTGCTAGTCTAGAACTAAATTCTTGGTTTTTTTTTTTTTTTTCAGTACTCACACATGCAAGGCACACATAGAAGGCAAGTGCTCTAACACTCAGCTACATCCTAGCTCCTTTTTTATTTTTTATTTTGAGACAGGGTCTCACTAAATTGTGCAGGTGCCTCTGGCCTTGAACTGGGATTACAGGCCTGCACCATGGTACCCAGCCTACTCATACGGAGTTATGATAGAGCACTAAAAGAGGACTGTAGGAAGCACTTTTCCTCCAATTCCTTGGCTATAGAACCTGGTGGTTCTGGATTTAAATTCTGGCTGCATCATTTTTCTGACGTGTCTGCTTTAATTTCTTTATCTGTCACATGAGGATATCATTGCTCAATTCATAAGATTATTGAGAAGAAATAAATAAGGCAAGGTAAGTAAAGCTCCTAACATGGTATTGGCACATGATAGGTGCTAAATAACATTTGCTCTCTTTCCACTCCTACACCAAGTGTGCTCCCTCTTTCCTCTTCCTAGGAAGCTCATCTGCCAAGCCCTAGCACTCCTTTGGATCTCTGCTTTTACTTCTTTACTGCCCCTCATCTAACACAACATACATATATGCACCCCATGGCTCTCTAGCTCCTTCTTTACCTTGCCTTATTTTTCCTTTGTGGCATTTGTTGCTATCTCACATGTTATATATTTGTTGAAAGTTTTTGTCCTCTATTGAATATAACATCTAAGATGACAGCAGGTTGTTAGTTTTTAACTAGTATACAATATAATGAGCTTTCAGCTTTGTTTTAATGACAGTTTTATCATCAATCATAAGAATGATGCATAGCCCACTGCAGACATCCAATAAATGTTTGTTGAATAAGTACTTTCCCCTGGACACCAGAAGAAAAATGTTCACATGTTGTCATTATACTCGTATGTCCTAAAGTTATCCTCAGGATGGTTAGTATTTCCTAATATCAGCCTATATATATCCTAATACTAATGATTCATCTCTAATCAAAGAAATCCTCTGTAAATGTAAACTTATGCCATTTATGTTGTAAAACAATGATTCTGAAAGGGAACGGAATCTTACACAAAAAACAGCGTTGGATAACCGAGGGATATTTTACATGGTAATACAGTCATGCCAGAACATTTATATATGAATATATTATTTTATTATAGAATATTCTTATTTCTTATATATATATCTTAAAATATGTAAGTGTGGGTAGATTATATTATCTATGAATTTCATTTGAGATTTTTTTCAAATAATTTATTATAGGAAAGCGTATTTGGGATTTGATAGGGTTGAGAACTCTCAAATCACATAAAAATAAAGCCTTTCAACATTAAAAACTCTTAGCAAACCAGGATCAGGAGACAAACTATTTAATCTGATAAAGAATACTTTCAGAAGAATCTACAGCAAACATCACATTTAACAGTGAACTACGGCAAACATTTCTCCTGTAAACAGAAATGAGATGAACATATGTCATATCAATACTACCATAAAATATCATATGCAACAAAGTAGGAAAAAAGGAAAAAGTATGAAGATTAGAAATACAACTGTAATTGTTAGTAGATGACACCATTGTGTACAAAGACAACCTTTAAAATTTTGCCGAGGAATTACTAGAACTCATGAGTGAAGTTAGCAAAATTGTTGGATACAAGGTCAATAAATAAGAATAAATTATATTTCTATACCAGCAAACAAATACAAAACATTTATAATGGCACTAAAAACATCAAACACCTCAAGGTAAATCTAATAAAAGACATACATGCCATCTTCACCAAGAATCACTATTATGGAATACACTGAAATATTCCATCCTTTTTTCTCAGGAGATCAACCGTGCAGTCATCCTTATTGCTCTTTTCTCTCATAAGTCAAATAGGATACATCAGCAAATCCTGCTGGTTCCTTTTTCAAAATATATCCAGAATCTGACCACTATGAAAAACCTCTACCTTGATCTAAGTCACCATCGTGAATTACTGTGAGGATCACCTCCTAACTGGTCTGTCACCTTGTTCCTACCCGAAAATAGCCTCTTTCTCTTTCACATGAATTTCCTATCCTAAGAAAACTTAGGTTGGGCATGGTGGTAGATGCCTGTAATCTCAGTACTTAGCAGGCAGAGGCAGGAAGATCCCTAGTTCAATGTTAGCCTGGGCTACAGAGTTCAAGGTCAGCCTGGGCTATAGAGACCCTTTCTCAAAAAATGAAGACAAAACAAGAAGAAGAAAAAGAAGCAAAGAACAGTGAGGAAAATAAAAGGAAAAAAAAAGAAGGGAGAAGAAAAGAAAGGAAAAGAAAACTCAGGAAGATTGAGTCAGGCAAGTTTTTCCCTGGCCTGAGGAGATTTTAGAGCCTCTGTCTTCACAAGGGAGGACATCTAATGGCCTCTACATTTGGATCTCTAGATCAGTCAGTCTAGCTCAGCTAGGATTTACTATGCATATGAAGGCAAAAGAGTCACAGTGATGAAGTATGAACACTTGACTGGTTTTGGTTTCTATGTAGTTACTTCCCTTAGATGCCAGAGGAATGAGAAATTTAGAAACAGAGGCTATGTCATGTGATGGGGCCAGTCTTTTGGACTTCTAAGTACCAGCTGAACATGATGATGGCGGAGACATTACAATAACCATGCAGAGTACTTCCTATGTTGTTGTTGTTTTTAGGTGCCGTCGAGTTGGAATCCAACTCATAGCGACCCTCTGTACAACAGGGGAAATACTATTGTCAGTGCTTCTCTGCTGTTCATAGGGTTTTCAATGGCAGATTGATTTTTGGGAGGGGGTTGCCAGGTCCTTCTCCCAAGCCTACAGCTTCTGGTGTTCCCAGGGGCTTAAATCCAATTGCATCTGGCAGATCGACATTTTTCACCATAGCCTATTCAGCAGGCTGAAGTAAGTTCTTGTAACAATTGACACATACTCCAAATTCATTTGGGCTATGTGCCAGACTGGAGAGTCCACTAAGAAATTAATATATCACCTATTTGCTTGTTTTGCGGTGATGGGATTCCCCAAAGCAATTAAAATGGATAATGGACCCGCCTTTACCAGCCAGGCATTTAAAACCTTTTGTGCCCTGTGGAACATTGAGCATACCACCGGGATTCCGTACAACCCCCAAGGCCAGACCATTGTGGAAAGAACCAACAGGATACTCCAGGCTTGTTTAAAAAAAGAGAAAGGGGGGGAGTATCCACCATTGGTGATACTAGCAAAAATCTTGTTCACGTTAAACGTTCTGTACGTGTCAAAGGACCAGAATGAGACCAGAATAAAGAGGCACTGGGGTCAACTTCCACATCCCCTGGAGACTTGGGTACGGTGGAAGGACCCAATGACAGCCCAATGGAGAGGTCCAGATCTATTACTGTCAGAAACGAGGGGTGCAGCTTGTGTATTGCCAGGGGAAGAGAAGGAACCACGCTGGGTACCAGCAAGGAACGTGGTACGAGCCACGGATAAACAAATCCAGCAAAGAAAAAATAACACCTGTTTCTTCTCCCCACAGCAATCACAAGCAGACTGACAGTCTGGACTCCAAGGCTCAAGGGTATATGTGTATATAATTGTTTTATTGTTGTATTTTATACATTTTGATACTTCTGTGTTTAAATAGTTATAAGGATGGTTAGTTCAGAACAAGTAACGATATTAATGATGCTAGGTACACTAGCATCTAACTTAGTGAAAAGGGATCCAGACGAAATAGAACTAATGATGGACGATACTATGAGCACCACAGGAATGACTAATCTGATTGTAACTCCCCTGAATGAGATCACCACCGCAAACCCACTAGCTACACCTGAAATGACCTTCCCAGTCACTCCCGTATATCAGATGATGTACGACGTCCCGTAAGAAACTAGATTTAAAAGGATGCCATGGAAGTGGCAATATGCAGGTAATGACTTGAATCATGAACAGGAATCAAAATTAGTAGAAATTGAATTAGAAAAAGAGCAAAAAACGAAGGAAGAATTGGAGATACTCAAATTAAATGGTAAATTTATTAAAGAGAAAACACTAGAGAACGGTAAAAGAATCCTGGTAGAAGTGGACAAATTTAAGGACAAGGATAAAGGTTTTACTCCAATTATACTCTCTAGCGATGACATCAATGATATATATGCCCTGAAATTGGACAACGTGATCAGAAGAGTCAAAAATCTAGTGAGACAGGCAGTCAATCCCATCATAGTGCCCGAGGACGAGATGATTTCGCTTTATATCGAAAATCTAAGAAATAGATACAGAGAAATCACCCCAAAGATGTTGGAAAGATTGGGAATTAGGGAGGCTAAGAGGAAAAATAGAATGCCTGAAACAATTCAACCAGAAATGATAGCAGATGGCCCACAGATCACCAACCTCCGCTCTGATGGCTCAGGGACAACACCAGAAGAAAGGGTGTGTAGATTGGAAGGGCCAGAAGAGAGGAAGGAAGGTGGTGAAACTGGGTCGTCACAAAACACATACTGGGCATTCGTTCCTAATCCCCCAATCAATAGGGCTATATCCTGGGATGACTTGCCAATATTAGTCTACGGTAACAACACGGAGTGGCTGCCCGGCCCTTATGAGTTTAAGGGCCCAATGATACCAACAGAGGAAGGGAGGTTGATCTGGAACTATAAGATCCGTGTAGAAGGTGTCCCAATATGTATGGGAGAAGGGTTACATTGCCTCAAGCTTGGTTACCAACATTGGCCTGTCGCCGATGGTCCATTTGATGTCCAACCGTCCCTCAGTACATTGTCATTCGTGCCGGTACAACATATACCACATGAATGCAACATAAAATTGGGAGATCAGCCGGAATATCGAATTCAATATGACAAGTGCCCTAATTCTCATGCTCGGATCCTCAATAATGACTCCCATGGAGTAATAATGGATTGGAGTTTGGCCAACTCCTACCGGGCCGAGAATAAGACTGGCAAAGGGGACTCTGAGTGTTTTCTTTTCCAGTGGAAGGTCAAGTGGCAAGAGGGAGGTTATTCACCACCTGCCCCCTTTTGGGTCAAACAATTTGACCCTATTCCAGCAAGAGGGATGGGGCTAAAGAAACAGGACCATATATGGAATTTGGCTACAGCCCTGCATCCCATATGGGCATTTGAGAAAAACCAATCTGAGGAACATCTTTCCTTTGATGTGGCCATACAAGCTTGTGTGCGTGTGCCCTACCTCCTGATCATCGGAGACATCACGTGGGACAGCACTGAGGGATCTGCATTATGTAAGAGCTGCATGATGCACACGTGCACAGATCCAACAGTGAGGTTTGAGTGGAACATGCAGAATCTTTACATCCTTCGAATGCGTGAGCATACCTGGATTCCAGTCAAAATGGACAGGCCATGGCAGGAATCTCCTACCATAGCCATGCTCCAACAGGCTGTGTCTGATGTGCTAAAAAGATCCAAGAGGTTTGTAGCCACCCTCATTGCAACTATCATCAGCATAATAGGTGTCACAGCGCTGGTCGCTGTGAGTGGAGTTGCACTTCAACAGTCGGTGCAAAGGAAGAGCTATATTGAATCCTGGCATGCGGAATCCGTTAAGTTGTGGTCTGGCCAACATAGCATAGATCAGTCGTTACAAGAACAAATTAATGAGTTGTGCCAGGCCATCATCTTGATCAGAGACCAGCTGTCAGGGATTCAACAGCGGCTCCAGCTCTACTGTAACTGGAACTCCACCAGTTTTTGTGTCACACCTGCCGTATACAATGAGGCGCGGCATAATTGGTTAATCGTGAAACAGCACATCACGGGGATAGGGAATGCATCTGCCCTTATCTAGGACCTGCATAAAGAGATCTTAATCATGAAAAATCAGACCACACCAACAATCAAAGGGGAAGATGTATTAGTAGGATTAGTCAATAGGATACAATCAATGACGTTATTTGCTTGAAATTTCTTTCATAATCCTTTAAATATTTTGATTATTGTCTCCATAATTATTGTACTCGGAATAATTATTATAATGTACTGTATCATTAGGCGAGCAAGAATAAGAACACAAAATGCTGTGGTATGAACAATGGTATCGTTAATATCACAAAATGTAAATGTGCAAACCTCTGTATAGATGTAACAGCATGTAACCTGGATCCCTGTAAATAGTTTTGTAAATAGTTGTTGTATAATTTTTGATAGTTACTTTTATGTTAATTTTAATCTTTTATAATGTTTTGTTATTGTTAATGATTTGTTTCTGTAACCCCTAAGCAGCCAATCATGAGGAAGCCAATCAAAGAGAAGGTCACTGGTCCTCCCTTCTTTTTTCTTTTTTTTAATTAGAAGAAAAGGGGGAGATGTTGGGGATTTTTAAAATTATATCTCTCAACTAGGGTCCCTCATGACAGCCTGAGGGGCTGACCCCTAGTTGACCCTAGGGCTCATCTCACTCACTCAAACCAGCCTCTCCCATTGAGTGAGCAAAGATGGCCCCTGGCCAGCCTGACCTGCTCTAACCACCCTAAATTTGATTGGCTCCCCTCAGCATTTTCAGGTAATAACTGTCCCCACCTGGCAGGTATGTCAGTTTACCTGCTGTACCTGCCAGGTGTGTGCCCTGATTGGCTGAATCCCACCATGTGACCCCTCCAGGACCCTATAAAAGTAGGGCTCCTGGACCCCCTTCATCCTCACCTCTCTGACCGTCCTTCAACTGCTATCTGAACCCCATCACCTGGACCAGCGCTCCCTTCTCCAGCAAGACCTTCTAGCAAGCCGGCGGGATTGAGCCCAGGGGCCAGGAAGAGCAGAAGGATTCTAGCAAGCCACGAAGAGCCTCCCAATTCCTCCCATCTTTGGGAAGGAGGGAGGTAGAGAAAACGAGCTGCAAGAGGCAAGATCAACCGACCTCCACGGACACCGGCGGCTGTGGCTGTGCCTTTAAGGTGAGCTGTACCAGCACTCAGCCTGCAGCATTCCATGCTGCAGGTTTAGAGCCAGCACTTAGAGGGTATAGAGCTCTGCTCTATAGGGGCTGCTTGCTCCTTGCTCTCCAACAGGGGAGCACCTAATAAACCTTACCTACCCCTTTTTACCATCAGAAGGTCTCCTGAGGTCCTTCATTTACGCCACTGGCCAGTTTGTTATGTTGAAGGTTTGGCTCTAATCTTAGCCGGGCTAGAGCTAAAACCCCAACAGTCTCCCATCCAGGTACTAACCAGGCCCGACCCTGCTTAGCTTCCGAGATCTGACGGGATCGGATGCCACAGGGCTACAGCTGCAGGCTCCTATGTTTAAGGCACTGAGCTAGGCACTACATATAGATTATTTCTTTTAACTTAATCTTGAGAGGTCATCTTATCATCACCTTCATTTTATAAAGAAGGTGAAATTCAAAGAGGTTAACTAATTTACTAAAATTCGCCTAGGGAAATCTGGAATGTGTGCTCACTAGTGAATGTGACTCCACATAATTAGCGTGCAGATGAGGATGAAGTCTGCAGCTGAAGCACTCTGGCATCCAATCCCACTTGAACTCGGAAGCTAAGCAGGGTTGGCCTGGTCAGTCCTTGGATGGGAGACCTTCTGTGCTGTTGGTGAGCTGTGCTCTATCCAGTCCTCCGCCTAGCTAGTTGTCTTCTATCTCTCTTCTGCCTATGACCTATGCACTTAGCTATGGCCAATGTACCCAAGAACATTTTCATGTGTGATTAGAAACAGATTCAATCAAATGTATTCACAGCTTCCTACTCCAGGATGTGAAGCTAGATTCATCCCTTCTCTCTGTGCCCCTCCAAGTAGTCAATGGTTGGATAATCTCTTAAAAGTATATTTCCAGATCCCTGTCATTAATTTTTTGGACTGGTTCAGGTTATCAGCATCTATCTAATGGCAAGCAATGACACTAGCAAACACATAGTACTTCTACACACTAAGCACTATTAATTCTCATAGTACTTATAGACCTTGAGGTAGGTACTATTCATATCTTTTCTCTTGATGAGGAAACTGAGGCATAGAGGCAAAGGATCTGTCTAAAGTTATGCAACTACCATGATGCAGAACTCAGAGATGAGGTGGTCTGGCTCCAGAGCCCATGCTCACCAGCACCACAGACTCATCTTGCAAGTTCTCACCCTACCTGATGAACTGTTTCACTGAGGGCCAAAGATTCAGTATTTGCAAACAAAATGAAAGCTTAAAAAAGGAAAACATAAAGGTGGCCTTGCAATTATGATGTTCATCATAATGGCATCATATTAATAATTTACACTGGTCATCTTGGAGTTTATACTCTCAAGCACATAGGTGCATCACTGAGTGTGGATATCAGCTTTATTCCCTCTAACAAGCATGTGGTTATCATGAACATTTCAATTTTAAATTAAGAGTTCACTTAGTATTTCTGAGTTTGGACAGTCATGATTAAAAACAATAAAAAAAAAAGACAATGCCAAAAGCGGAAAAGGTTTTCAGATTAAGTATTTTTAAAGATAAAATGTCTTATAATGATCAATAAAGATTAGAGAAATAGTTTTTAAAAAATCAGGAATAAAACCAACCAAAGAAATATGAAAATTACCTGAAATTTAGCTTTTAAAACTCCTGGTCTATTTTAAGCAGATATGACCAGCGCCCTCTTGCCGGCCTCTGTGAAATCCTCTGTCTTGTAAACAGACTTGTTTGCACTATTTCTAAAGCTCCTATGATGCAAAGACTTGAGCCTCCAGGGAAAACAGCAAAGTGTCACCCCAGGGCACAGGAAAAGACCAATTACAGCTGAAGGAGAGCAGAGGAGAAAACTCCACGTTATAGGAGGGACAAGGAGTTGACTTCTGCCAAAGACCCGGACTATACCAGCAGAGGACCTCTGCTGGGAAAGAAGCAGGACACTGCCCAGACCAGTCACAGACACAGAGTTTAGCTGCCAGAGAGAAGGGACAGGAACAATGAAAATACTTCCACGTCCTCGCCGCAGGACTTAGGTACTCATGGCCTCCCCCAAACTGAGGCCGGGCCAGAACAAGAACAGCCCCATTCCCAACACAGACCTGGTGCACAGTAACAAAGAGCAGCAGTCTATTCTGGGGGGCTGCAAGATTGTAGAGAGGGAACCACTGTGAGGCCCAGCTGTGCTGGGATGACAGAGCAGGGGGTGGAGCACTGCCACTGAGAGGACCCTCTGGTAGCCAGGCCTCACTTGTGTTGCCTTGGGCTACACCATGGAGCAAAAGCAGCCCGGCTAGAGGGGCTGGAAAGCTTGTCACAACATCAATAATCAAACCCAGCCCAAGACGGCTTCTTCTCAAATTGACTTAGCTCCCATAATGATGGCATAAACATTCTTCTTCTCAACCTTTACAGTTCTAAAGATGGTTGGTGTATAATAAACAATGAGAAGATAAACATAAAAGCAAGGAAAAAACTACCAATTTCTCACTGATAAAAGGAATCAACAGAACCAGATTCACAGATGACTTGACATTTATAACTACTGATCTAGACTTTGAAATAACTATTAGTATGTTAAAGACTAGAGAAAAAGGTAGCCAACGTACCTAAATAGAAGAGAGGTTTCAGCAGAGATAGAACCTATAAGAAAGAGTAAAATAGAAAAAAATTTTAAAGGCATGATATTGGATATGAGGAATTTTTTCAGCAGGCTTATCAGCTGACTAGACACACAGCTGAAGAAAGAATTATTGACCCTGAAGATAAATTATGAGGAATTGTCAGCACAGAAAGAAAAACAAGAGTGAAAGGAAAAGAACACAATATACACAAGTTGTTGGATATAATATCAAACAATCAGACATGGGAGTACCTGAAGTCCCAAAAAGAAAAGAGAGAAAGGGGTACAAAAAATATTTGAAGGGATAATGGGTGATAATTTCTTAAAAATAATGAAGGACATAAAACCACAGATTCAGGTATTATAGGTGGGTTAACTCCTAGAAATACCAAACTGCTGAAAACCAAAAGCAAAAGCCTTGAAGGTAACCAGAGAAAAAACATACTTTCCATATAATGGAACAAGAGAAAAAATTAAAGCAGACTTCTGTGGAAAACTATGCAAGCCAGAAGACAATGGAGTGTTATCTTAAAATAGTAAAAGAAAAAAAAGTCAATACAGCCTTACACATGGAGTAAAAATATCTTTAAAAATGAAGGCTAAATAGTTTTTCAGGACAGAAAAAAGGCAAGAGACCCATGCCAGCAGGACTGTGCCAAAAAGTTTTAGAGAAAGTTCTTCAGGCAGAAGCAATGATTCCAGGCCCACATACAGGACTCTAAGAAAACAGCCACTTTAGCTAACAGTTTAGCAATTAATTTCATACCTAGGAGGCATTTCCCCAAGAGAAATAAATACATATTACCACACATACACACAAAAAATCTGTACACAAATGTTTATAGAGGCTTTACTATATTTATAATTGCCAGAAACTAGTAACACCCTGAATGTCTATCAACTGTTTGAATAAACAAATTGTGGTAGAGTCATACAATGGACTGCTTTGCAACAATACAAGAAAAACTCCTTATACTTAGAACAACAGGAGTGAATCTTGGAAGCATTATGCAGATAGAAGAAGCCAGACAATAAAAGACTACACTGTACAGTTGTTGTACAGTTACAAGACTGTACATACTTATCAAAATTCACAGACCTATACACTCAGTATGGGTAAGTTCTGCTTTATGTAAATCATACCTCATTAACCTAAGCAAAAAAATCTTACGAACACTAAGTCAATGTGACAAGACAGTATGAGAATTTTCTCTCAAATTTTACACATAAAGATACAACTGTTTTTCAAAATAAAAATGCATTGGCCACATTGCATAGAATTTATTCCTTCAAAAATTTCTGTATCTTGCCAGGCGCAGTGGTGCACGCCTGCAATCCCAGCAGCTGGGGAGGTGGAGGCAGGATTGCAAGTTCGAGACCAGAGGCAGTCTGTGTAACTTAGTGAGACCCTGTCTCAAAAAAGTAAAAAATGGGCTGAGGGTGCAGCTCAGTGGTCCAGCACTTACAGAGCATGCAAGCAGGAGGCCCTGGGTTTAATCCCCAGTACCACAAAAAATTAATTAATTAATTAATTAATTAAATTTAAAAAATTCTTTATCATGATTATTTTAAAGCAAAAATATTATATGGTACTTCACAGCACATTAATGGAAGTCACAGAGCATATTATCTAAGCACATAAGCACCAACATTATAGATTATCAGACTAGCATACTAAATAGTTGGATTTCAACCATTAAAGGTTGTATAAGAAAAGCTAAATTTCTATCTAGGGAAAATGTTGATTAAAGGGCCAAGGAAGGTTAATGGGACTCAGGGACATTATTGTTTCTATAAATGATCTAAATCAGGTAACATCTTAAGTGCTTAGAGACTGGAAAGGGTTTTGACCTTTATGATAAAACATTGCTCAAATTATTGTCTGGCATCAAGTGGAGTCAACACAGTCCTGGTCTACATTTTAGAAACACGGCAAAGTATCGGAATTTATTGTAGTTATTTATACCGTATGATGAAGTCCTGATTGTATTTAGAGTGACAATCAAAAAAAGAACAAATATGAAATTCATTTTTTAAAAAAATCACCTTCATTATTTTATGCCTTTATCATTGTAATAGCATAATTAGGATAAATGCGCAGACACTAATGAAAATACACATACATGCATTTACAAATTACGTGCATATTTAAAATAATCAGAGATATTTCAAATCCCTTTCTTAATCTCTCCTTAAAGCATGTTGTTCATTAAGCTGGGACCCTTGGTCAAGAACATACCCAACTGGGTATTTGTCCTTGTTACTTTCCATTCTCTTTACCTAGTCCATTTTGTTTCTTTTACTGTTTAATTTTAATTAGATATGCATACATAGGAGTACATTATATATAAGGTTTAGGTAACTACCTACCTATGTGCAAGCTTAAGAATGAATACCATTTGAAGAACCTATGTATCCCTTTATGAGCACATGCCTCCTCCTCTTTCCAGAAAGAACTACTAGTGTTCAATTTTGTCCTTTTCGTTCTTTTACTTTTTAATTTCACTGTGACTGGGTAGATCTCTCAATGCTTATTTTGTCTTAACTACTATTGCATTTTCTCTAAGAGAAATCATACTGTAGATTTCTCCTGTAACTGGCTTTTTTCACTCATAAGATCTCTTCAGATACTTGTCCATGATGCTGAGTGCAGCCAAGTTCCATTTATTTGCACCATAGTGTATCCATTATGTAAAGACAAAACCTAACCTATTTTTTCACATTTCCTCCTGATAATTTTGTCCTCTCTCACATTTATGACTATGGTAGAATTTCAGAAAATCCTACAAAACTTTTGAAATATTAAAAAATGTAAGTGTTTAAAAGAACAATTTTGCTCTGCCACTGTCCCTTTCAAGTTGTGTTTATTCCAACATCTGCTGAAACCAATTATATATTGTTGTTGTTGTTAGGTGCCACTGAGTTGGGTCCAACTCATAGTGACCTTATGTGCAACAGACAAAACACTCCCTGACACTGTTCCATGTGCAGCACTATAGTCAGTTCTTCTCTGCTATTCACAGGGTTATCAATGGCAGATTGCTTTGGGAGTGGATTGCCAGGTCTTTCTCCCTAGCCTACAGCCCCTGGTATTTCCAGTCATTCTCCCATCCAAGCACTAACCAGACTGACCCTGCTTAGCTTCTGAGCTCAGACAGGATAGGATGCCAGGGTGTTATGGCTACAGACAAACCAATTATATACAATTATGTAATTTAAAGATATACAAACTACTGCAATTTGAATGCAAAAAAGATTTTTCTACTTTGAGTAAAAGTAGAATACTTTGCAAAGACTCAATAAAGCCAAGTAGCTAAGTCTTATTGTTGAATTATGTGTGGCAAACATAATTGGAAAGAATGAGTCAAGCTGGGCACCATGGCACATGCCTATATTCCCAGTGATTTGGGAGGCTAAAGCAGGAAGATTGCAAATTTGAGGGCAGAGACAGCCTATCCAACTTAGTAAGATCTCATCTGAAATAAAAAATAAAAAAGGGGATGGGTAAGCAGCTCAGTGGTAGAATAATTTTGCCTAGCATGTGCAAGACCCTGGGTTTGACCCCTGCAGTACTAGAATAATAAAAATAAGTAAAAAATTTTTCATGAAAAAAATCTAGAGGATGTCAGCAATCAGATTTCTTTGCATGTTTTTTAAATTCTCATCATTCTTTAAAAAACTGAAAGCAGTACATTTTGGGTAATAGAAGGAAGACCGTCAGGGATTGCTTAAACAAAATGCTTTACTCCTACATCAAAAGACTGATAAAAATGTACATTTCTTAAATTAAAATAAATTATTTATAAATTTTTTATGACTAAATTTTACAGGCTTTTTCTCTATACGGATAAATGACCAGGCTCAATTGCCTCAGTAAAGAGAGATTCTACTGAATTCATGTACTCCTACTTTTATTCCACAAAAGATTCTTATAGTTTACAAAGAAGTATTTTATGAGAAAAATACAATTTAAAATAAGAAAATTAAAGTAAAAAGGTAAATAATAATACAAAAAATGATGTAAACATGTTAATATTAAAAATGAATGTCATGATATCCATCACGTTATCTATGCTTTACTAAGGATAAGTTTGTCTCTAAGTTTCCAGCAAGCAATGTAATGCAAACAGTTATGGTAGTCAAAATATCCTAGAGCTTAAAGACAAACCTTAAAACAAACAAATACATAACCTGATACTCAGGGGAAAAGTATAGTTACCCATAATACAAAGATTGGTAAAACAAAACAAAACATTTCTCCAGTAGAAAATCAGAGGTCACCTGTAAGGTAATAATCAAAATGTCAGCAAATTCCTTATAAACATGTGTGTGTGTGTGTGTGTGTGTGTGTGTGTACTGGGTATTCTGAACCCAAAACCTCACATCTACTTTGCAAGGATTCTACCACTGAGCTGCACCCCAGCCCCTACTTTTTAAAACATTTTTTTATCTAGAGACAATGTCTCACTAAGTTATGCAGGCTGCCTCTTGCCTTGAACTTGTAATCCTCCTGCCTCATGAGTTGTAGGATTATAGTCATGTTCTATGGCACCTGGCTGTCAGCAAACTCCTACCGCAAAACAAGTAATGTCTCACAGGGCTGGGTTTTGATGAAGTAAATAATATGAAATACATATGCAGATATAAATATAAATACATACTATAGGTTTATGAGTTGATACACTTTTTAATGAATCACATGATAAAATGTAATTCAGTAAAAACAATTACAAGTAGAATAAGTATCCTATGATCTAATTTCCCCAAATTCTGACAATTATACATTAATCCAGGATGGGATTTTAAAGTAATTTAAAGCAATGGTTTTAAAAATGTTTTGAGCGAGCCAGGTGCAATGGCACACGCCTGTAATCCCAGCAGCTTGGGAGGTGGAGGCAGGAGGATCTCAAGTTCAAGGCCAGAGGCAGTCTGCGTAACTTAGATCCTGTCTCAAAAAGTAAAAAATGGGCTGAGGGTGCAGTTCAGTGGTCCAGCACTTGCAGAGCATGCAAACACAAGGCCCTGGGTTCAACCCCCAGTACCAGGAAAAAAAAAAGTTTTGGGTAACAAACTACACTGAAAATCTGATGAGAAGCTAAACAATTCTTCCAAATCTTAAATAGAATTTCTGGGAATACATTGAAATTTATAAAGGCTACCCACCAATGCCTTGGAATAGAATTCAAGACTAAAAACACCTGTACTAGCATAATTATTATGACTGCCGGTCCTTCATACAGTGCTTGAAAACCACTTTCTCTTAGCCAGTATTCTCCAAGGTGCTGGGCTTAAGTGCAGTCAATGCTACTTCTCTTGCCAAGTACCTGGAGTGAGATATTTTCAGTTCGAAGTTAAATGTAGAGCCATGATCTGCTGAGCTAAGGTAGTACTCAACTCCTTTCTTGAAAACTAAGCTTAATGAAGATGTAAGTCTCAAATGGCACATCACTCCAGTGGGAGCGTGATAGAGTATTTGTCAGTCAGTAAAGCCAGGATTTTCCATGGAGACAAATTTGAGTGCATTCTCAAAACAAAGATATACAACAGGAAATCCTATGCCATAAAGTGATTTAAAAATTTTTAGACTTGGCAAAATCTTTTTTTTTTTTGGTGGTGGTACTGGGGGTTGAACCCAGGGCCTCGCACTTGCATGCTCTGCAAGTGCTGGACCACTGAGCTGTGCCCCCTGTCCATTTTTTTACTTTTTTGAGACAGGGTCTCGCTAAGTTACGCAGATTGCATCTGGTCTCGAACTTGCGATCCTCCTACCTCTGCCTCCCAAGCCGCTGGGATTACAGGTGTGTGACACTGCACCCAGCTGATTTGGCAAAATCTTAAGTACTCCTTGGCCATTAAATAAATCCAGCTTATTAAAGCATTCACTCAAGTACATTTTGTTTAAAGCAATGTAAATTTTGATATAAGTGATATATAAGGTTAAATTTTTGCTCTTAATTCTTCACTCATCTGGATTCACATCGTTGCAGTGGCCTCATTATAGGCAAAGTGTACATCCCCAGTCTGTGATTTTGTGCACAGTGATATGACTTGTTTTACTAACAGTAAGTAGATATGACATGAGCAAAGGCTTTAAAAATGTGCATAACAGGGTTAACCTCTTGTGCTTCTGTCTTTTGTCAAGAGAAGAATACATCTCAGACAGCTACTGGTCTTAGATGAGTACCACATGGACCATATCTGGACCCAAGAAACAGCTTGGAACCAAGCCCAGGCTGGCTAAGTCTTAATCAGCTGACCTCCAAACACACATGTGAGCAATAAATAAAGGTGTAGGTTTGTATGAGTGTTGGGATGATTTCTTATGTAGCATTACTGTGGTAATTACTAACAGATACAATAGATACAAACAAGCAAAATACAAACATCAGTAATTAAATTGTTGTGTTGATTATTGACTATAAACTACTGCAGGGCTTACATATTAAGTGTAGAATATTTTTTTCCCCTTGAGAGATGGTAATAGCATCCCAAGCAGGAATTCTCATCTACTTTGACTGTTACTGACAGTTATGTTTCAGACTGTTTCTCCATCTGTAAGATTTATGTACTACGTCTGGGAATGTAGCTCAGTGGTAGAGCACTTGCCTAGCATCTGCAAGGCCCTGGGTTCAATCCCTAATACGGCAAAACAAAACAAAAAATTATATTCTAATAGCTCAGTGGTACACCAAGGGCAGGGAGGGAAGTGTGATAAATCCTGGTAGAGATTTAAAACTCTCAAATTGTTTAGAGTTATTGATGCATGATAATACAATAAAAAGGAAACAGGATTTTAATTGGTTTATTACTAATTTTAAATCCTGTAATTACGGTGTATCCCCTATTGCCTAGACCTGAAATGCACCATTCCCACTACATCACCACCTTGGTGAGCCACTAAACAACTCTTTACTATTTAGAACACAGAATTCCAAAAACAGGATTCTCAGAAATAACTTACATAAAAGACCCAAGTTAAATATATAAACATAAGTGGTACTAGAAATTCATTCACTTATTTTACTAACATTAAAAGCTTTATAAAACTTAATCACAGAAAAAGGTCTTTGAATTATAGACAAATTGGCATCATAACAGAAAATTATCTCAAATATAAAGCCATTAAAACAAGCTAGCACTTATTCACTCTTTAAACATATTAAGACCACAAGAACCATGTAGTCTCAAATTCCATTTTCAACGTATTCTACTTTCTTTATTGATTTGTCAGATTTTAGACATTCAGATAGCCATCTCAGTATTGCTGGGGACCAATGACAAACAAAAGTACTAATAAGAGGACTCTTGGCTTTCTTTTAGTTAGGGTGCCATCAAGTTGAGTCCAACTTACAGCGATCCTCATAGGGTTTTCATTGGCTGATTGTTTGGGGATTGTTTTTGGGAATGGACTGAGGAATCAGGATCCTCATAAAGTGCAGAGCAGCACTCTACCAACTAACTGAGCTAATACCCACTTCCTCTTTAGTAAGTTAATACAGGTAATAAAGATCATAAAGATAATGTGAATCTCATCAATATTTAATTCATTAGGGTAAACCTTTTTAACTGCTCAAAAGAAGCTATCATATTTCAATACTGAACAAAATTTTTAAATCTAAAGAAAAAACAACCTGTCTTTGATTTCTTGATTTCTTTTACAAATTAGAGTAAATAAGGATACCGTTAAATGGTACACTTGATCAGTAATCTTGAGGTTCTGAAACTATTAACCTTTCAATTTAAGAATATTGAAAACTACATTAGAAGATGCAGCTCAGATGAAATTCTTTAAAGTAGAGGAATACATACTCTATGTTACATATAAAATACAATATGTAGTATTATATATAATATATATTCTACCCTGCCTGCAGCTGTACCACTATGGCAGTTGATCCTATCAGATCCTGGAAGTTAAGCAGGGTCAGGCTTGATTAGTACTTGGATGGGAGACCACCTGGGTATACCAGGTGCTGTAGGCTTGGGAGAAGGACCTAGCAACCCATTCTCAAATAAATAAATAAATAAATAAATCAGCTATTGAAAATTCTATGAATAGTAAAGAAGCACTTACAACAGTGTTTCATCTGTTGTACATGGGGTTGCTATGAGTTGGACACCAACTCAATGGCATCTAATGACAAATATTCTATCCTGCATATTATTGCTGCCTTTATTGTACATAACAAACTCCAAGCCATAAACACAAATGTATAAAATAACTACCAATATAATCCAAATGAATATTTCAAGGATGATTTTCACATCTTACTTTTAGTCACCAAAGTGTACTAACATTTAATATTAAGAGTTTACATACCTGATGTTCCAATAACAACATCCCAAGGGGAGCTAATAGGTTGTTGTTCTCCTTCTGCTCCCCCTTCTTTATCTGTACCTTGAATTCCAATGCCAGCTACAGTGCTCACCTTCTCAGCTTCTAGGTCAATCTATAAAAATGCAACAGATGTTTTATGCAATGCGTGTTATTTTGCTTTATTCTTTTGGTATATGAAGAATTCCAACAACATATAGAGACTTTTTACAACATAATGCTTTAAAAAAGGCTAATTATGAGGTCCTTGTTACTCAAGTGTACACAATCAGTCCTTTTTATTTCCTTACCTACCCTCCTCTTACATTTAGGTCTGTGATGCATTTTGAATTGATAGTTATGTATGGTGTATTGGATAAGAGTATTTTTTAAAAAATTCCATATGCATATCTAGTTATTCAAATCAACTTTAAAAAGTAATATATAGATAACATCTCTTACAATGTGTATACATTTTTGGCATCTTGTTAAGCTTGTTCAAAATATTTTGTTTTTGTTGTTATTGTGATTGTATTTCTAAATTTAATTTCCAATTGACTGTTGTTGTTGTTGTTAGGTGCCGTCAAGTCGGTATCCGACTCATAGCGACCCTCATAGGGTTTTCAATGGCTGAGTGCTTCGGGATTGCCTTGGGAGTGGATTGCCAGGCCCTTCTCCCATTTTTGCGGTGCTGGGAATTGAACTCGGGGCCTCAGAGACTGCAGCGCAGCGCTCTACCCACTGAGCTAAATCCCAGCCC